>JBBMOE010000033.1:5265704-5424025 GCA_037975065.1 Chaetodon trifasciatus
ACACACACACACACACACACACACACACACACACACACACACACACACACACACACACACACACACACACACACACACACCTCTCTGTTTTTTTATTCCAGACCACTCATTCAGGGACCTGACACATTTTCTGTCTTACTTTTACCTCTTGGCACTTGGACCTGTGGTACATTTTTCATAAATGTGTCAAACTGTCCGTCTGGGGAAACAGGCTTTTTACCAACACATGTCCCCTCTGGCCCTCCCATTTCTCCTAGATGTTGACCTGTCATGTAACGACTTGACTCGGGTGCCAGAGTGCCTCTATTCACTGGGCAGTTTGAAGAGACTCAACCTGAGCAGCAATCAGATCTCAGAACTGTCCCTCTGCATCGACCAGTGGACTCAGCTGGAGACACTGAACCTGAGTCGCAACCAGCTCACCTCACTGCCTGTAAGGACAATAAGAATAACACAGCTGTCTGTAATAGTCACTCTTTTTTATGCGTTTCCTTTTGTAGTTTGTGTAAGATGTTTGCTCGTGCGTCTCCTTCCAGTCCGCTATCTGTAAGCTGTCCAAGCTGAAGAAGCTCTACGTGAACTCTAACAAACTGGACTTTGACGGCCTTCCACCAGGCGTCGGCAAACTGTCCAGCCTCACTGAGTTCATGGCTGCTAACAACAACCTGGAACTCATCCCAGAAGGACTGTGCAGGTAACACATGAACAAACACACAGATTGAGGGAGCTGTGACCGATGAGCCATCA
The DNA here is from genome assembly GCA_037975065.1 of Chaetodon trifasciatus. Taxonomy (NCBI): domain Eukaryota; kingdom Metazoa; phylum Chordata; class Actinopteri; order Chaetodontiformes; family Chaetodontidae; genus Chaetodon; species Chaetodon trifasciatus. Next base: position 5,266,452 of record JBBMOE010000033.1, read on the forward strand.
CACTATGTAGACATGTATCGGTAATGGAAGGTTAATGAGGTTAATGTGGATATGTGGTTGTGTGTTGTTGTCTAGGTGTGGCAAACTGAAGAAGCTGGTGCTGAATAAAAACCGCCTGGTTACGCTGCCTGAGGCCATCCACTTCTTGACTGATTTAGAGGTACAATGACTTTTTAGTCACACCATGGGCTAAATTACAAAATATGATAATACACAGGACCTGTAATGATTTAGCAATTAAAAAATAAGGCTCTGTAGCATCATAATGTTTGCATCTAATAAATATATTTAATAAAATCTTACTTTCATGAACAAGCAAACCTTTTTCCTTTACTGTATGTTTGTGTAGGTGCTGGATGTGCGTGAGAACCCCAACCTGGTGATGCCTCCTAAACCAGTCGACAGAGCAGCAGAATGGTACAACATTGATTTCTCGCTGCAGAACCAGCTCCGGCTGGCCGGGGCCTCACCTGCTACCGTAGCTGCTGCTGGAGGAGGTTCGTGTAACAAATGCAGAGTTTGCACAGGAATGTGTTGGAACACACACCATGAGGACTCTGTGTTCTACTGTTAATGCTTGTGTGATTCTTGGAGGCTTAAATCTGTGTGTACTTGCGTCCAGGCGCCAGCCCCCGAGATCCCCTGGCAAGGAAGATGAGGCTAAGGAGGAGGAAGGACTGTTCTCAGGACGACCAGGCCAAGCAGGTGCTGAAGGGCATGAGTGACGTCGCACAGGAGAAGAAGAACATGGAGGTCGGTAAAAAGAGAAGAAGGGAGGATGAATCCACAGGCTGCAGGAAGAATGTGAACACAACAGGGCTGATTTCCATTGTTAAACAAGATGTGTGTTAATCTTGCAGGAGAACGGGGATTTGAAATACGCTGATTTAAAGATCCGGCGCTGGGACAAGAGTCTAGAGAAACCTCAACTGGACTACTCTGAGTACTTTATCGAGGATGTAGGGCAGGTAATGTGTGTGTGTGTGTGTGTGTGTTTGCTCTCTCCTTTCTCAGCTACAACCAAGCAAATCAGATATCACTACACCACCTCTATCTCTTCTGTTTCTCCCTCCTACAGGTTCCAGGTGTAACGGTGTGGCAGATAGAGAACTTTGTTCCCATCCAAGTGGACGAAACTTTCCATGGCAAGTTCTATGAGGCTGATTGCTACATAATCCTCAAGGTAACACATCAAATCTACCATCATTTATACAAGATAAATGTCAGTAGACTGATCTTACTGAGATCATCATCGGATTTGCAATTGCAGACCTTCCTGGACGACAATGGCGCATTGAACTGGCAGATCTTCTACTGGATTGGCCAGGAGGCCACTCTGGACAAGAAGGCCGGTTCAGCCATCCATGCCGTCAACCTCAGGAATTTCCTCGGAGCAGAGTGCAGGACAATACGGGAAGAGATGGGCGATGAGAGCGACGAGTTCAGTGCTGTACGTAAAAACACAGCATTGGGGAGATACATACAAATAACTCTAACAATCAAGAAACGTATGATTGTTGATATCTCAAAGTTTAGCATGTGGTGCATTCTGTTCTTCGATTGGAAGCAGTACAGAAACTAACCTCTATTTTCCTGCAAGTGATCAACAACATGCTGCTGTAAATGACAGTTTTTGTCATGTGTGCAGGTGTTTAACAATGAGATCTCCTACATTGAGGGAGGAACAGCCAGCGGATTCTACACTGTGGAGGACACAAACTATTCTGTCAGGTTGGTTGGATCTCGCATCATTGTCATTAGTCTGCTTTATTCCTACCTGAGTCAAATTTATCTTTGGCTTTGATTATTGTGAGTTCTTCAGAAATGACAATGAAAAGAGGAAAAGTGTCTGAATTCATCTTGCCAGCAACCTTTTTTCTGCAGGTTTTAAGCCTTTTGTGTGTTTTTCAGGTTGTACAGAGTTTACGGCAAGAAAAACATCAGGCTGGAATCTGTGCCTGTGAAGGCCTCCTCCCTCGACCCTCGGTAACTCTCACACCCTCCCTGTCTTATACACCACATGACTCACACTTGCATAGTTTGCCACACCCTCCAACCCTCACACACTCTTTCCCTAACACACACAGGTCCGCTGTTTTCCACCACCTTTACTGTGAACTCTTATTTGCTTCTCATTTGTTCCTGCTGCTCTTTGATACGTACACTGTGCCTCATTTACTGTGTGACTCGGTCCATTACATCCTGTCTTTCTCTTTTTGGTAGATACGTCTTCCTGCTTGACACAGGGCTGGAAATCTTTGTCTGGAGAGGAGCCAACGCTACTCTCAGCGGCACCACAAAGGCCAGGTGAGACACAAAGCCAGTGCTAAAATAAACATCTGTGCCATTAGGTATGAAAATCCATGTTAGGAATACAATTAAACATTATATAAAAACTTGTCAATTCCAGCCTTGTGACACAGAGCATGTGCATTGTTTCCCATCTTTCAGGTTATTTGCGGAGAAGATAAATAAGAATGAGCGTAAAGGGAAGGCAGAGATCACAACCCTCATGCAGAACCAGGAGCCTCCGGGTTTCTGGGAGCCACTGGGAGGACAACCAGAGGAGATCAAGAAACACGTACCAGATGACTTCTCTCCGATCAGACCTAAACTCTACAAGGTAAGTCTCTTTAACTGACCTCAGTGTGGGTAAGTTGCTTATTGTGGACTGCAGTAGACGTGCACATGCAGTGTTAAGGTAATGTTGGTGTGACTGGACATCTGAATTCACTGACGTTTTCTGTTTTCTGTCCTGTAGGTGGGCTTGGGTCTGGGCTACCTGGAGCTGCCACAGATAAACTACAAGCTGTCAGTCGAGCACAAAGACCACAAGGTCAAACTGGACACCCTGCCAGAGCTGAGGCTGGTATGTTTACCTGCTGCGTAATCACCAGAACCCACATCTCCCCTCCTCTTTTCGTCACATCCTCATCTTCTTTCTATTTCCGTCCCTTTCCTCAGCTGCAGTCCCTGCTGGACACAAAGTGCGTGTACATCCTGGACTGCTGGTCGGATGTGTTCATCTGGATCGGGAGGAAGTCGCCACGTCTCGTCCGAGCTGCTGCCTTAAAACTGGGTCAGGAGATTTGCTCCATGCTGCACCGGCCCAAACACGCCTGTGTCACCCGCAACCTGGAGGGCACCGAGTGCCAGGTAACGCTTCGCCCCGCACCGCTTCACATGCTGCAGGCCTGAGACTGTGAAGAGTAGAAATGTTAGAGCAGCCAAGTCCGTTTTAAAAATCAACCTTTCATGTATAAAGATATTTAAATACTCTTTATGGACACACACATACAGTGTTTTAAGTGTAATGTTGGTGTTGAAATGTTTCCTTTACATCCTTGGAACTATCGTCCACACATTGGTTAAGAGCTTCTCTTCAGTTTAACACATATTCTCCACAGTTCAGCCACAGTATCACCTCATCTTAATTTCTCTTCCTCAGGTGTTTAAGTCCAAGTTTAAGAACTGGGACGATGTGTTGAAGGTGGACTACACCAGAGCGGCTGAGACTGTCCAACAGGTGGACAACCTCCAGGGCAAGGTCAGTGATGTCTGTGTGTGTGTGTGTGTGTGTGTGTGTGTGTGTGTGTGTGTGTTTAAAAAAAATCTAAATGTTGATACTTTGATAGCGGCCTGCCAATCGTGCCAGCCTTTAAAATGTACACTGAGCGGCTCTTTTCTAATCCAGAAGTACATCAGATGTTTGCATGTGTGCGGCCTCCACGTTTAGCTGCTTGTTTGTCTGTGCTTGCCCTCCCAGGTGAAGAAGGACGCAGAGCAGAAAGACCAGATGAAAGCAGACCTCACGGCTCTCTTCCTTCCCCGGCAGCCAGCCATGCCCCTTACTGAGGTGACAACACTCGCTTGTTCATTGTTTTCCTTTACACTCACGAAACACCAAATGATCTTTCAGGCTCCGTCTCTTACATCCGTCTCTCCTCTGTCCAGGCTGAGCAACTGATGGAGGAGTGGAACGAGGATCTGGACGGAATGGAAGGATTTGTGTTGGAGGGGAAGAAGTTTGCTCGCCTGCCCGAGGAGGAGTTTGGACACTTCCACACCCAGGACTGCTACGTCTTCCTCTGCAGGTATGCAAGTGTGTGTGTGTGTGTGTGTGTGTATAAACATAGAAGGAAGAGACCCCCCTGGCTTGATTCCGGTCTGTCAAAGTGAGTCACTGTCTGCTCTGTAGATACTGGGTGCCTGTGGAGTACGAAGACGAGGAGAAGAAGGAGGGCGAAGGTGGTGAAGGAGGAGAAAGAGCAGGAAAAGCAGCAGCAGAGGAGGAGGAGGAGGACAAGCAGCCTGAGGAGGACTTCCAGTGTGTGGTGTACTTCTGGCAGGGCAGGCAGGCCTCCAACATGGGTTGGCTCACTTTCACCTTTTCCCTGCAGAAGAAGTTTGAGAGTCTGTTCCCTGGAAAACTGAAGGTATCAGAGTTATTTGTGCTCATTATGTGACACGGACTCATCATACCTGCTCGTGTTTTTTTACAGTACTGTGCTGAAGTGACAAACAGAGCCTGTCTTGCTGTTTAGGTGGTGCGTATGACCCAGCAGCAGGAGAACCTCAAGTTCCTGTCCCATTTCAAGAGGAAGTTCATCATCCACAAAGGGAAGAGGAAACAGAAGACCGACGCCGCTCAGCCCTCCCTCTACCACATACGCACCAATGGCAGCGCACTTTGCACCAGGTAGACGTCACTCTGGAGCACAGCAGCACTGGTTTCTGTCCCCAGAAGCCTTTGGATTTGTTCAGTTTAACACTTATCTTTCATCTCTCCTTTAGGACGATCCAGATTGGAACAGATTCCAGCAATCTCAACTCCGAGTTCTGCTTCATCCTCAAGGTTGTCATTTTTTCTTTTTTTTTTTTTATTGTACCATTATAACAACATAACGATTTGTGTTTGAAGATGATTTGTGTAACAGCGTGTGTTTTCTGCAGGTACCGTTTGAGAGCACAGACAATCAGGGCATCGTTTACACGTGGGTGGGCCGAGCTGCTGACCCCGACGAGGCCAAGCTGGCCGAGGACATCATGAACTGCATGTTCGACGACACATACAGCAAACAGGTAAACGTGTATTTATGTTTATGTGTAATGTGGATCATTTAAATTGAAACACACCTCAACTTCAGTACTTCAGGTATTTTTAAATGCTGTAGCAGCACGTTTTTAGCTGCAGTAGCTGGATTTTGAATGGAAGTGTATTCTGTCCATTTGTCACCAAGGTGATTAATGAGGGGGAGGAGCCAGAGAACTTCTTCTGGGTGGGGATTGGTTCTCAGAAGCAGTACGATGAAGATGCAGATTACATGAAGCACGCTCGGCTCTTCAGGTGAGTCAGCATTATCTGTTTTACATTTAGGTGCTCGTGCGTAGAATTCTGAATTGATATGTAAAAAGAGCTGCTTCGTCTCTTCGCCTCTCACCTGTCTGTTTCTGTCGTCCCACTGTTTATTTCTCCTCTGCCTCTCCTCCCTCAGGTGTTCCAATGAGAAGGGTTACTTCTCGGTGTCGGAGAAGTGCTCAGACTTCTGCCAGGACGACTTGGCTGATGATGACATCATGCTGCTGGACAACGGCAAAGAGGTAACAGCTGATCACAGATTTATTTGAATGTCTGCAGTGGATCAGGGTCAGATTTCACCATTGCATTTGTTGCTTTGTAATGGTTTTTCCACTCTGTTTCTTCCTTGTCCTCCCTCAGGTGTACATGTGGGTCGGTACTCAGACAAGCCAGGTGGAGATCAAACTGAGTCTCAAAGCTTGTCAGGTTAGTGAGAAAACTGCAGTGTGTGTGTGGTCTGTGTGTGTATTTCTGTCAGTGTTTTATATCCAACTCCACATCTTACTATTCCCTCTCCAGGTTTACATCCAGCACATGCGCTCCAAGGACACCGAGCAGCCCAGGAAGCTGCGACTGGTGCGGAAGGGAAACGAGCCCCACTGCTTCACACGCTGCTTCCACGCCTGGGGGGCCTTCAAAACTCCCCCCTCCTAGACGAGCACGCACAGAAACGCTCTCAAATACATCAGATGTATTCGCTGCCATGTCATTTTCTACCAGTAACGGCTTGATTCCACCGAGCACAGCTGCCCCGTGGCCGCTGGAGCCGATGGCAGCCCCTCGATGCTTATGATTCTAACAGAAGCTGCTTTCCGCTCCGCTTCACTGATATTATGCGTTTAGTCTATTTTTGACAGAAGCCAAACTGCGCCAAGCCGCACAGAGCAGGCACAGGAAGGGTGTAGAGAATCCAATCAAATTTCAAAATAAAACACCCTGTGCACACTCCCCATCGTAAAAACAGATGTAGCCTTAGCAAGTCAACAAAATCACGTAGGCTCCAGCTCACAGTGGGATATGAAGCTGAGCGGGGGGCAGAACAACATCACAATGCAGCCGTGGCCAGTGGAATCAAACCTTAAGATGATGATGATGATGATGATGTCTATGCCTAACTTAGCTTTACCTGAGCTCTGATCCCTTCCCTCCATCCTGCTCAGCTGCTGTTCTCCAGCCTCTTGACCGCCATGTTGCCGTCAGTCTGCCTACAGAAACAAAGAAACATCTGGACAGATTCCATCTGAGCACAACATCAAAGTCAGTCAAAGCTCTTCTGGTCAAGAAGCAAAATATGGCTTTTTTTCTACGAGCTTTTTTCAGCAGCCAGTCTAAATACTGAAATGAAAGAGAATTATGTTTTGAGATAAAATAGGTCTAAAGGTGTGCAGAGGCTTTATACAAACCCAAAGGGAGGTGCATCCCGGACATATCGATCTATTTCTGCTGCTTTCACGTGGCTCGTGCTGCATGGTCAGTAGTCTTCAGTGGAGGAGTCGCTCCTCCGTGCTTTGTGCCATTTTGCGCAGCTCATTTGAAGCAGAGGAAAGTCAGATTTTACACTTTGTACCGTTTTCTTCATCATTGAGGGACTGAACGGGAAGCAGCACTATAATTGTTTTTCTGAGGAATGTTGGTTTATACATATATTTTTCTGTCGTGCGGATTATACATGGTATGTTTGTGTGTTTGCCCCACGCGCCTTCATTAAAATGGGAACCGCCCCTGTCCCACAGTCAGTTTGGTCACTGTTCTCACCTCCTCTGACACGTTTGTGTTAGATCTGTATCAATCTAACAGACTGGGATTTTCATGGAAACATGCTGTGGACGGTAGTTTGCTTTGCCATGTGAAAATTAAACCTTTATTTGGCCAAAGAGCTCGAGCAGAGGTCCAGGTTATAGATTGAGACGGAGCCTCGATTCGTTAAAGTTGAAGAACAAATGTTTAAATGTGCAATCTGCAGAGAACGAGAGACACTGAAACAAAATAATACCGAATTCTTCTATGTTACAGGCTGCACTCAACTTGTCAACATGTTTATTTTCTTGCTTTTTGAGCAGACGGGACAAGACGGGCTGCAGAGTTTCTTTCCAAAATGTAGTGTTATCATTTTGTAAAAGTAAATGCACAATGTTTCAAATTCTGCAGGTTCGAGATTTAGACGTTTTAGTCCGACGTTGATTTTTAAAGTGTCGCTCTCTTTTTCAAATATGTTTGTTTGGAACAAAATTCTTTATTTGCAGATTTTAATGGGAGAGATGGTTCGCACCATATGAGAGACTTATCTTAAAACATATAGTGACCTCTGGTTCCACTGATCTCTGATCAGTAATGTTTTGTATGGTTAACAGAGGAGTTATGAGAACTGCTGCAGTGCTTCCTGTGATCATGTGACCTGTGTGGTATGCAGACACCGGTCCAAGCAAGATATCTATGTATTCTCAAATGGCTTCAACTACCATCATTTTGTTGATACTATATTTTGTGGGGTGAATTGTATGCCTGGTAGTGTGTTTGAGTCTTACACGCATATATATATATATATATATATATATATGTATATATATATGTATGTGTGTATATGAATACGTGCACATGCTCCTGATGCCACCTGCAGATGCTTTATTTATGTATTTTATATAAAAATAAAATCTCACATCACATATTTTGTCATCTGGATTTCTGTTTTCACTGTCATGTCATTTTACATTTACAGGTGCTTTGGGTGGAGCTGTGCTGGGAGTCTGCTGTCGTTAGACTCAATACAGTAAAATAAATGGAAGGAGGACGTTGTCTCGATTTAACAGGAGAAATGAGATGAGAGATGTCGAACAAGTGTGATGTGCATAGGCGCGGTTACAACAAGGACAACTGAGCAGCGCGAGTCGACAGTGTTAAAGGAGCGCAACGCTAACACTTCAGTCTAAACCAGACACGTCCGATAGAGAGAGTAAATACTTTTATTAACATTCACAATTCTTCATCAGCCAAATTGCGAAACGACCCGATTAAAATCCTACACACAAAACTGAAAGACAAAGTAGAAATAAATTCATCTTAACGGTGAAATTAAAAAGGTAAATCGTGCCAGCTGTAGCATCAAAGGGTTAATTATGTGTGTGTCAACCAGAGCACCAAAAAAAAAAGCTAACACAAAAGTTAAAAAAAAAAAAAACATTAACATGATCCCTACCTGTTGAGCTACATTAGTTAATAGTGAGGTCCCTTTTTTACTCTTTATTTTGTTTTACTGAGGTGATCCAAACGTTTGAATACTGAGCGGCTTTCAGGCTACGACAGGTTCTACGTCTAACACCTGACTATCATCGGCTTGCTCTCATAAACCTGTCTTCTGTAAACCTAGGTATAAACACTGTATATATTTTTGTTTTTACACAGTAAAACTTCCATTTAAAAAAAGGAAAAAGGGTTAAAAATACTGGTGATCAAAGCTCTGCATCTATCCAATATTTCCCAGAATGCACCAATTCACAGAAACCCCCTAAAAAAAGACATCTCCTGGGTGCTTCATAGTACACAGTACATTACATTTAGCATTCAGACTGACTTTGCTTCCCTTGCCGCACTTCCCTGAGTCCCGCCAAAAAGATTTCTGCATGAGATGATGTGACATTAACAGAGGAGGGAGGATTTGGCTGAACACGCTTCATTCCACCACATCCTTTACCTTCGCCCCCTTCTCTTCATCTTTTAGATTTTACCAAACCAGAGCAGAGGATAAGAATAAAAAACTTTATTCTCAAACTCTGATCGCAGTGACGTCTGAGGCCACTTAAAGAATTCACTGCAGGAGTGTCGTACCATTCGACCCCCACGCCGATGTCACCGCCCTCCTCCTCCTCCTCCTCCTCCTCCTCCTCCTCCTCGTGTGACACGTGGCTCAATTTGCACTTGACTGATTTTGCCTGATAACAACAGAATACAGAGAAACAGGATGTATTTGCAACTCAGGCCATGCATTTACAATACAGGGATTTCCAAAAAGTGTCAAAAATATTGTTTCACCTAAATCTGCTCTCGTCCTAAATACATAGCACCGCCTTCTCTTCCCTCCTCCCTCTGAAATCGCTGTGAACCCCCCCAACCAACCCCCATTCTATTTGTCGTTAAATTAGTTTTTACTTTGTCCAAAAGCCGTACAAAACGTATTTAATAAAGCATCAATCTTTGCAATACAAACCACTTTCATTATCCCAGCACCAACAGGGTGGACAGAGAGACCTTGGTGGTGATGTGCTTGTGTGTAATAACTGATCTGGAAACAGCTGATTTTTGCACCAGCTCACACACTGGGTGAGGCAATTCAACTGCCCTGAATGGCACCTCAGAGGGGGAGAGTACACATGCTACACCTTTTTAATACTCCTTCATTTGCTAGTCTCGCTCTCTATAAACGCTCCCGTTCAGTCTCGGGTGGATGTCCTCCTCCGGTCACAAACACGGGTCATTCGCAGGGCTGTGGTGGTGCTGAGCGGCATGTAGGACAATCCCACGCATCCACTCGCGTGCATGAGCAATCAACAAGTACATCTGGCCACCGCCAATTCTAGTTCCAACTGTGGGGAAATCTCGATCCCAGCACACCACAAAACCGTGGATAGATATAAAAACACAGAAACGTCACCGGTAGGTCTCCTATGCGGAATGCAGCAGCTCTTTCCTTGAAGGCTGAGCCACAGTCATTACGCCTGGAGAACGCCCCGTGACCATCAAGTCATCAGGGGAACGACCGCACAGAGCGTCGAGCTGGACGATGGAAGCTCCAGTTTTCAGTTCTTGAAATCATGATCGGGTCCATCCAGGCGGTCTCTGTCTCCATGTAGGAGGCAACGTCGTGTTTCCAAAGTGGTTGTAGAAGAAGAAGATTTAAGTCTTCTGATGAGAGGAACCACAACAAGAGTCTTTACTGCTGTATTCCTTGTCTGTTTAATGGTTTCCTCCCAGCTTGTGCCAGGCTGACAGAAGAGTGCAGAGCGCTGACCAGGGGGCTCCACAGTGGGCTGATGGGAGATGTTTGTGGTCCAGCACTGAAATCCGGTCCATCCACACCACTTGAGCCCCTCCCTGTAATACTTCAAGAACAATCAGACGACAGCATGAGCAAAAAACAACATCACTTTTACATTACGACTAGCCACAGTTAGCTTAGCAAATGAAGAATAAAGTAAATGCAGTGCAGAATGTGCAGTTGAGGCGCATTGGCTGTACTTTCAGATGGCACCAGCAGAGGAGAGCAGAGAGTTTAAACATGAAGGTGTTGACAAACAGACGAGGAGGGAGACGCCAGCAACCATTACCTCCTGATTTATGGCTCCTGTGAGTGCAGACAGCAATGCAACTGAATGGATGAATCCACCACCACAAGCTCATTACTTTATACCAAGTAAAGCTCCCACATTTCAGAACATTTACTGATTGATGCTCCCTTGGTTTTCGTCATTACACAACCAGCCATGACGATAATCTTCGTTCTTTCATCCTGTCCGGTCACCCCACATCTCTTTTTCTCTCACACATGTGTATATGTGCTGTTAACAGCTGTATAAAGGCTGTGATCTGCCACAGTTCTGATATTCAATTGCCAATCAGTGAAGCAGATAAAGTTGCCTGTTCTACAGCAGATTGAAAACTCATAGCTGTGAGGAATGTAAACTGGTACAGTGAATGAAGAGGCTCCGCAAACGAACCCTGGACCATCTCCCAGGTAGAGTGAAGCGGAAGTGAAAACTCGTCCTGAGCTGCAGTGCATGAAACACTGCAAAAGCACACAAGTCTGTTCAGATTGGCCTCAATGGAGAAGATTTCTGCTCTGCTGGCTTCTCAAAGACAGAGTGGAGGCCTTGTTACTGGAATGCAGCTCCATGACCAACAACTCTTTGATGTTTGCACACTCTGGATCGGCTCCATTAGAAACAGGTGGGTGTGTGTGTGTGTGTGTGTGTGTGTGTGTGTGTGTGTGTGTGTGTGTGTGTGTGTCCATTCTCCAGTGTTCTGTCTAAGGAACCCTGAGCTGATGTATCTGCTCATACTGGTGTGTGTGTGGCTTCAGGGAGGTATATGTGTTACAGGAACTGTAACAAGTAGCTCACCTGTGTTGTTTATGTGTGTGTTTCTCACCTGTTCAGTTAATGAGGATGCCGGTCGAGCGTCCCTCCTCCTCTTTAATGTTCTTCAGGTTGTTCTCTGCCTCGTCCACAGTGCTACACACACCATACACACAAAGCACAAGTTCACTTTCAGGCTCAGAGTGCGTTTTAAACTGTGGAAACTGCGTGTGCGTGCGAACGCCTACGTTAGAAAGTCCCGAACGTCCTCCACAGTCAGCTCTCCGGTGGAGTCGAGGGTGAGGTCAGCACAGCTGAGGGGGGAGTCCAGCGGGGTGTCCAGGATGGGAGAGGACAGGGCGCTCGGAGGCTCGTCTGTCTGCCCTGTGGGGGACAAACCCGCAGAGTCGGGGGCTGCAGCACGTTTCTTCACTGTCAATACATGGCACCGAGTGCATTAAGCTAGCAGAGGCTAATGCAGCCTCAAGCAGAGATGAGGAGGGGACTACAGAGGTCTAACTTCAGTTAACTTCTATCAAATTAATGGTTGTTATATTTCAAAATTGAAGAAACCTTAAGACGGTCTGTGTTTTCCTCATGGATAGTTATTAAAGTCTGAGTTCCAGATGAAAGACAAGTCCACTAGGACATAAACAAAAACTACTCTGGTCTCCAAAACAACCATTATTTCCTGCCAGGGAAGGAGGTGCTGGGCAGGAGAGGCAACTGGGGCATACTGAATGGTTACTATGGAGACCAGAGGGGGACCCCTGCAAGACCTGCTCGCAGTTTAAGAGGTTCAGAGAAGCAGAGAGAGTGATGAAGAGCGAGAATGGACAGGGGAAGAGAAATAACAAGTGAGGGGGGAGAGAGAGGGAGCAAAAAGAAAACCTGTGTGTGTGTGTGTGTGTGTGTGTGTGTGTGTGTGTGTGTGTGTGTGTGCGCGTGTGTGCGCGTGTGTGCAGACCTACCCTCAGCCTGACCCATCTGGTTCTTGTGGGTTCCGTTGGCCTGCGGCTGCGTCGTCGTGCCCTCGCTGAGGAGACACATGAGCAGACACCGTTTGCTTTGGCAGTAGAGGGAGTAATAATAAAGCAAGAGCAGAGAAAGTCCCGTTTCTTTGGTTTCATGCGCAGCAGAGCGCCTTGAGCTGGTGGTAACCCATGAGAGCATTACCAACAGTAGGTTTAGTGGTTTCCAAGGTGGGGTCCAGGGACCACCAACAGTTCTTAATAGGCTTACTGTGGGCCCCTGGAAAACGCTGCATATCAATGAGCATGTATGCCTTGAGGAAAAACTGGATGTGTTTCATGTGATTTTAGCATCAATGTGATGAAGTACGCTGATTTGTCAGGTATTTAATATGCTGACTAAGCCAACAACGGACATTCCTGTGTGATTATTTTATCCATTAACAAGTTATCAAATGATTTTCTCCCCAAAAAATAATACATTCCAATACATGTTGATAATATTTACGTACATTGTGATAGAGGATTCTATCCATGTCAAACAGCCCTGTTTCATTTTACGACTTCTTACTCATATCACGAGAAATGTATGTTATGTAAGTCACAGCAGAAGATCTTTAGGTTTCATTGGACCAGATTTGGCCAACAGGGATCTACTAATCTTCATGTAAGTTGGGAAAAGTTTGAAGGACACTGTAGATATTATACTATTGAGTGTTTTAGAGAGAGTGTGTGTTACCTGGCAGGTGTGGGCTCTAGTGGCCGGTCCAGCTGAACAGAGCAGAGCGGTTCAGTGAGGACCTTGGCGGACAGGGAGAACCTCTCGTACTCTGATGGAGAGATCAGGTAAAACCCTGCGTGGAAAAACAAACAGACAGTTAGATATTTATGGTTTTGAACGCTCTCTGTCTTGCTGTGACTTTCCGGGCCTCAATAAGAGATTTCGGCACATTTTCACTTAAGTGTTTCCTCACCCTGTCCGTTCTTGGTGAAGACGCAGGACGCAATGCCGCTGATGTCTTCTTTACGGATGCAGTCGTAGCGCACCTAAACAGGTACAAAACAGACATTAATTACCACTCCGTCATGAGAGTTCAGCACTTTTCCAACACACACACACACACACAGGCACACGATCTCCCAAACCCTACCTGTGGTCGAAGGCCAGGTATGTTGAAGAGGTGCATGTCGCCCAGGTTGGTCAGACAGACCAGTGTATGCTCGCTGTAGTCCTCCTGAGCTGTGGAGCTGAAGACCACCAGGGCCACCTTCCTCACCCGACAGCCTTCGTGTGCCGTCAGCTTGAACTTGGTCTTAGCGCTCACCTTGGGGAGAGAGAAAACCTAGAGAAGGAGAGCAGAGACTGGATTTAGATCTGTAGCGTCATCGCTCTTTCACAGGCTCTTGAGCCCAGTTTCAACCTTGTATGGTGACTTAAATAATGTGGTCACAACACATTATAACACAGGTGTCTCTACCTTTAGCTGTTCCTCTGAGGCAATGAGGACAGAGTGAGCGTTGGTCATATCCGGAGCGATGGCGAGGTCCTGGGAGGCCTCGTATGGGTCCGGTAACGGCTTCCCCCGGCCGTCCAACACACAGATGGACACCACGGGGGCCCTGTGCATCAGCTGGATCTCTTTACCCAAAACCGCCTCCACACACACACTGCTCTCACCCGCTCCTCCACGCTCGCTCACGCGCCCCGAGCCCACGCCGGGCACCTCCAGAGCGTAGGCATACACACTGCCCGAGTTGGTGCCCGCCCATAGTGTGGGGCCGTGGTGTGTGCCTGGTGGATATGGAGATACAGCTCACACAGTAAGTGCTGTGGAAAATGTCAAGGTTGTATTGTTCCACATTCACTTCATAAGCTCATCGAGTACGTAAACACACCGTCACGTAGAAAGGTGTCAGCGAAGCAGAGACATCGGACCACTCCGGACAGCGAGTCGTCTGCAGACCGGGGTTCAATCCTCCTCTGTATTGGAGCCACATCCTCCTGCTCGGCTAAAGCAGCGTTGGCTTCCTGGACCTGCGGATGACACAGTCACAAAATGCAGCACTTACTTCAGTCTGGATGTTGTCTACGACCCTCTCATTGTCAAACAGAGACGGTCACTTACCTTGCTGGTGGGTGTGGTGATGGTGCGTTTCTTCCCTGATACCCTGCTCTTGCGGATGCGTCTGAAGCTCTGTCGTAAAGACTTTTTCAAGGACTTGACTCTGGAGAGGGGGCCCTCCATGGCCAGAGAGTCATTAGGGTGCAGAGTACACCTTGGAGCACATAAAGAGCAGCAGGGTGATGCTTTTTGGATCACAATCTCGTGAATTTGTCTGGACTTTTCGTGTCGAGAAGGCAAGAGACAAAGAGAGGAGTAGCAGGGATTTAATGTAAACACCACATTTAAATAAATAAGTACCTGGCCAGCACAGCGTTTCGTCTGTGGTAGTCAAACAGGCCAAATCCATGACTCGTCCCGAAGGAGATCAGGTTCCACTCTGCATGCAGCGCCACCGCCGTCACAGAGGCTGGCGGCAGGCACTGCACCAGCACCAGCGGCTGAAAGCCCGGAGGGAAGGGGGCGGGTTTAAGGCGCGGCTCCAGCCTGTCGTGGCCCTTCCAGGTGAAGCCCTCCCTGTCCTGTAGCAGATCAACCACCGCCACGTCCACCAAGTGGTCCGAACGCTCGTCGCTCAAACCCAGAACAATCACCTGGATAGTTACAAGAAAAGAAGAAACACCACGACTCATTTTCCTTTTCTTGTTTGAGTACCTGCGCTCTTGTTGACAGCAGGTCAAACCCTTTATCATTTTAAATAGACAGCACTGAGAGGAGGTGGAGCAACTGAATGTTGACTTACCAACCAGGAAGTAGTGCATATCTACACGTGCAGTAGTCCATGAAAACATCATGTTTTATTTAGTATGAACGTTCTTGGTGTCCAGAAGACGAATGCACATGTTTTCAAACCCCCTAACCTTCCCTTTTCACAACTATCAGGCCAAAACATCTCCATCTGAAGAGCAAAGTGTTGTGAAATCTACTGAGCACATGCTCCACTGGGGGATGAAAACGGTCACCGCCCTCAGCCAAAATGATATCTCATAATCTTTACGGCTGACTGCCATGATATCTGCTGAGTACACTGATGTCCCCTAAAGGATGGGCTCTGTGAAACATTTTCACCCCCATCGACTACAGAAGCTATATGAGCAAAACGGTCACCATGTTGATTTCACTTGTTTAGTCTAACACTTTTTTTATTGTGCAGAGCAGAAACGTTCAAGTGCAGTTTGTTGGGACTTTTAGTCTTGTTTCAAATGACATCCTTCCTTTTAGTCCAGCTATACTCATCACAGCTGAGCAGCTGTGAAGTGTGAGAGTGCTTGTGTGAATACAGCTGCAACCCGCTGCCTGCCAACTTAATCAGCGAGCTTCTTCTCATCCAGAGAAAACGCAACACAAGGCCTTTAAGTTCAACTTAGCAAATTAACTGTTGGCAAGCGAAGAAAACAGTAAATCACATGCACACACAGGCATGCTGCTGATATGATTGGCCAATTATCAACTGGCAAATTGTTATTATTAACCTGCATTATTTATACTGCACTAAAGTGTGAGACCGCTGCATGTATCCAACCCTGACTCCAAAACAGTTGGAACACGGTAAACATAAATAAAAACAGAATGCAATCATTTGCACATTTTACCGACAGCGGTTTTATGAAGTGTTCCTGAGCCCGTGCGGTAACATCTTTTATACAATCATGTGTTCACAAAGTGGTGAACCTCACTCCAGAGCTTGATGCGTCTGCATGTGTATGTAAGTGTATGTATGTCTTTACCTGTCCAGCAGTCCCAGCCACCACCAGCTTGTTGCTGTATTTGCAGAGGCTGATCTTCTGGATGCCCAGCCTGGGGTCATCGCTGTACGGGTCAAAACAGCCCACCTACCCCCACACACACACACACACACACACACACGCGCACAAACACACACACACACACACACACACACACACACACACACACACACACACACANACACACACACACACACACACACACACACACACACACACACACACACACACACAGTATATTATGATATTGGCAGGATACAACACAAGTAGGCTTTTATTTGCTCGCTTTTTATGGACAAAGCTGCTCCTTGTCAGTGTTTCCTTCGTATGTTTTGTCTCATAAATCAAAATTTTTTATCTCAAACATCACAAACAAATTCATCTGAGGAACACCAAAGTCAAAATGCTCTCCTGAAACTCTCCTGCTTCCTCTACTCTCTGCCAAGTGTCAGGACTATCCCCCTTTCCCCACTCAGCAAAACACGTGCATTAATCTGTCTTCTCACACACAGTAGGAATTTCAATAGAAATCCTTCTTGCTTGGGAGTTGTGTCTTGGCAAAACAAGCAGGAGGAGATCTTGGTCACTAACACACACGCATACACACACACACATGCACAGAAAGAGTGGGCTGATGGGTCTGGTTTTCATTACAAAGGAGAAAAAAAAGGAAAGGCTCTTCATCCCATATGAGGACCACATTCCTGAACATGCAGCTCTGTTACCACAGGATACATGAGGAAAGGTGGGGGGAGCCAAAGAGTGAATAGGAAGAAGAGAGCTAAAGGAGAAGACAGGCTGAAGGCTAATTGAATCTGTTTTTCCCTGTTAAATGTATCACTCAAGATTAGCATCTGCTCTTTACTGATCCCGGCTTATCTTTGTCATCCAGCTCATTTTAATACTCATCGAGTGTTTTTCTTCGTGACCCATCTCCATTTCCTGTCAGCAATTTACCAAAGCTGAACTACTCTGTCAGAGTCCCTCGATGTGAAATCGTGCCTCCCGGTGCTCAGTCGGTTCATTTAAATGTAGTCCTGCGCAGTGAGCACGCCATTAAAAACAGAATCAGACTGTGGTTCCTTCAGAGTCAAGTTTAATGATAGAAACAATGGGGTGGGTCTGTCTGAAAACCCAACACATGAAAACAACCAGATGAGAAAATTAGGCCACAGATGTATTGTTACAGGCCTGACTCTGTGTGTGTGTGTGTGTGTGTGTGTGTGTGTGTGTGTGTGTGTAAAACAGATTGTTTTTATTCCCACAGCCTGTAAAATAAGATTCTGTGCCCGATCTCTAGAGGACAGACTCTCACTCTTACTGCAGTCCCCCCCACACGCACACACACACACTCGCCTCCTCACCTTCCTGAAGGGAGGCCATTCCTCCTCCTGCTGCATGTCTGGGTCATTGCTAGGGTCCTGGGGGTCATCACTTGGGTCACAGTCGGTGTGGAAGACATTGGCTGTGCTGAGTTTGTACAGCGGCGTGAGAGCGACGCCCGAAGCATCCCAGAAACGCACAGTGCCGTCTTCATGTCTGTAAACAGGTGAGAGTTAAAGAAATGTTTCTACAGAAATACAATGTCAGTGCAGCTCAGTTAAGAGTGTGTAGGTCTTTGTGTGCGGGTGTGTGTGTGCGTGTGGATGTGACAATTGCTGCTCATATTCGATTCTTTGGACTGATCATACTATTAGCTCAGCTTGTAACCTGTCATCTTATCCTGTTACAGAGCGTCTTTAGAATAATATTTGCCATGGTTAACAGCCAATTGCAATGTCACAGTAATCCATCCAATAGTCAAGACATTTCGCTCTGGACACTGCTATCACGGCTAAAAACTAACAGCAATCCCAACATGCTTTCTCCTCCTGGGTTCACACAATTTTCATCTTTTTTGTGGTGTCTTCCCAAATTCCAGTCAGTCCAGCTGTTCCTCTTCCCTTGCGCAGTTGTTTCTTACTGTGCACTATGCCAGTGCTAGCTCTGCCAAACATCTGTAGTTTGCAACATCCTGCCAACTGTCAGGATTTTCTTACTGCCATGGCAATGCTGACAAATTCAGGAAAAGTCACAAGCAGGGTATCAGTGTGGTTCACATGCAGTTTAGTTATTCCACATAATAGAAAGCAACAGGTTTGAGCCATGAAACACAAATAAAAACTGTATCCACCTGCAGTGTGGACACAGCCTGTGCTGTGTTTACATATGTTGTATGTGAGTTTGAGTGTGTGTGTGTGCACAGATACCCTGTCAACAGCAGCTCTTGTTGTCTGGGTGGAGGTGCCAGGTTTTTCCCTCCACATATGGGCCAACTCTGCACAAACAAGATGATTGGGGAAAAGTTAGAACCCGATCATACAGACAAGCAGAAAGAGAAATATTTCCCTAACCCTTTCCGTCTGATCATAACTCCTGCTGTAAATTTACTGGCCCTGACACACAGGCATGCCCTCATGGGTGACAGTGTGCGCACAGACACACACAAAACTCACAGCGCTTCTGGGCTGGCTCAGCTACAGTGCCAGTGCCTCTGGTTTGGTCTCACACAGACAGACAGAGATGATTTACGAGTGTACCAGCTGTGCGCCTGTGTGTGTGTCTCTGTGTGTGTGTGTTTGTCTAATCTGCTGCTGATCAAACAGCTGATCTAAGCTACAAAGCCTCTGCAAAGCCTTTAACTGCCTACACCTGCTCTTAAAGTTAACACACTGCCAGTAGGCTGATGGTCACGCTCCTGTCGGTTTCCTCAAAGCTGTTTGGCTGCCATCTGTAAGTAATAACTGCAATAACCTTTACCTGGATCAGTTTAAAAACTTCACTAATCACCCAGTTACACTATATACAAAACAGCAGCTGAGTACATATATGCCGATTAGTGTTGATGGTGTTACATTTAAAGCACGAGCAGCAGGCCTGGCTAATGGCCAAACTCTGTTTAAGGTATTCTCAGGTTAAGCTGCTTACATGCATCTTGGATTTCCTGTGATTGAATATCCCCGCGGCCATGAATAAACCAATTTACAGAATAATCCTGCCATTCGTCGTGTCCTGCCAACAGCCACAGCGCAGCACCAGTAACACAATATCAAAAGACGTCGCAGAAATCAACTCTAATACACGGGGGAGGAACTGAGGTGCTGACAGAAATCTGTGCCATGTTTTTTTGATGATGCCAAAAGAGCAAATTTATTGTGCCTCAAATTAATTTAGCGCAGACACTTAACAGAGATGTAGTGTGTGTGCGCAGCGTGCATCTCACCCCGTGTGCATGCTGTCGGCCCTGCTGTGCTTTGCCGGCGTTCACCAGCCTCTCCCAGAGTTTGGGGGGGACGCTGGAGATGTGGAAGGAGCAGGTGATGGCTGAGGAGTGGAGAGGAGCCAGGTAGGGAGTGGGCATGGACGGCCAGCCAGGGGTCTGAAGGTCGATCACAACCAGCTCTTCTTCCAGCAGCACTACCAACGCAGACGGCTCATCGAACTCTGTGAGCAGGAGAGACAAGACCAGACAACAGCTGAAAGAAAGGAAGAAATCCAGAGAGACGCATCATTTACGTTGGCCAGCTGCTCACCTTTCTCTTGCTCGATGCTGTGGACAGTGAAGAAGTCAATGACTCGAGATGTGAAGTCCAGAGTGACGTGCTCTTTGTCCTGTTGGATGGTCAGACAGTGGCGGTCACCGTAGCTGGCTCTGGGCATGCCTCCGCTGTATAACAACACTGGAGATCTGACACATAGAAAAGAGTTTTTATTCACATCGTCTGTCAGCTGGAACAACAGGAACAAACGTTTCCGTCATTATTTAACATTTTTACCCTCATGGACTATTTTAAAAGAATAAAATTCCATCATACAAAAATCTAACAAAAAAGAAAACAAACATGAGTCTTACATTGAATGAAATAAAAGCAATTTACTGGCACTGTGTCATAAAATGCCCTGGACAGGAGAAACACACTCACCCCGTCTGTGTTGTCCTCCACAGGATCTTACTGATGGCCTTACAAGGAAATGGACCTGTGACAGACAAATATGAAGAAACATGACAGAGACTTTGGTCAGACTGAAACGAGAGGATGAAAGACAGAAAAATAAGACTTGAGAGAGAAAACTCTGAAGCAGAAAGCTTCAACTTTCCCACAAACATCCTGTATCATCATCACGCTCATTCTCACCATGATAACGAGTCACTATGAGTCACAATATGTCAGCAGTCACAGTTCGTTAAGCCATTGTCACTCACAGGACGTTGGTCTTTGTGGACGCGACCACCGCCTCCACCAGCCCTGGATGACACCGTGCTTAAATACGCCTCAAAAAGACATTAACCATGGGACGCGAAAGAGGTGTGTGTGCGTTTACATGTGCCTGTGTGTGATGTATGCACTTCTCACCATATGGGACGGTGGAGGACGCTGGTTGGTGATTATAGGTGTTGCCATTAGTAACAGCCCACACGGAGTAACTCCCATCATTATGGGAACTGACAAACAAGTTTCCAGATCGTTCCCATACCAGGCTCTCCAGCTGCTGCAGGGGGGTTCACACACACACACACACACACACACACACACAGAAGTATATGTAGAGGCATCAGACCAGGTTTCACAGCAGCAGGACTCCACCTTAAAACACCATAAAACAATCTGAAAACGTTCTTCACTAAACTCTGCTCTGTAAACCAGTTACCTGCTTGCCCAGGAAGAGCTGCTCAGCATGTCGGGTGCTCAGATCCCATAGGACCACCAGGCCCCGGCTGTAGCCAATCAGAATCTTCCCTGTCTGCTGAGGATGTTCCTGAAGAGATTCCACCGGCCCCAGGGACTTCCCACATCTGTAATCATCCGGCAGGCTGGGAAAACAAAACATCATCCATTATCCCACATCTGTAGCCTGTTTGTAACCCAGCGTACCATAAATTAGACATCTGCAGGTCAAAATGAGGTGAAATGATTGTCTGTGAAGAAGCCTGCCATTGTGACAGGGATGAAATAATTAAGACTGAAAGATCAAAGGGGGACCACAGCAACACTGTGAGCCAGAAAATGATCAAAGATTACTTTCACATCCAGAGATTATGCTCGTTTCCCCATTTACGATCACCTTACGATCACATAACTAAAGCTCCATACATGGGTCATGTGATGACAAAAGTAGTAGGTGCAACTTTACGCTCAGCCTATGTTGTTACACATACTATGTTTAACTAAAATAAGCCATGTTGGTTTAAATGCATGGTTTGGACTGGGGTTTACAGAGGAGTCCCACACTTACACTTTTTCAAAAGTAAGAAGGATGAGACAAAGAGTGGAGGAGAAATCTGTGAGCGTTGATAATCTAACTGATAGGTAGGAACACAACGCCAAAAGTGTGAAAACGTCTGTATAACATAATCAAACCATCTGTATAAACTCTAACAGCAACAGTGAAATCAACATCAAGCTGGAGCTGAGCTGCTGGAGATGAGAACTAGACATTCCTCTGAGGCAGCGGAGGAATGTGGAGCAGGACACACCCTCGAGATGTCAGAGGATTCCCTCAGCAAAGGACGGCGAAAAGAGAGGGAGAAGACAAGAGGACGAGAAGAGAGAAAACAAACAAACAAGGAGGGAAGGAGAAGAAAGCAATGCGGTTTTTTGGGCTTTCTGCTGCAGATGAGGCAGTGAAAGATCATCACAGAGGAGATAGCCAGTGTGTGACACACACACACACACACACACGCACACACACACAGGCACGCACGCACGCACGCACGCACACACACACACACACACACACACACACACACACACACACACACACACACACACACACACACACACACACACACTTCGGAAGATCCTCTCCGGAAGCACAGAGGCAGAAACATTCCCAACAAAGCATTCCATTGTGTCAATCTCTCCGTTCACAAGTATTTTTAGGGAATCCAGCATCCTGCTAGAGTCCCAGTGATGAGCCTCTGTGTGTGTGTGTGTGTGTGTGTGTGTGTGTGTGTGTGCGTGTGTGTGTGTGTACGCGTATTGGAGATTCAGCTGAAACACTTCCCCAACCGGAACACCGTGTTTTGGCAGCCAGTACAAAGCCTTGCTGTCAAAAACCTCCCCTCCTTTGCACACACACCATCCATACACACACATCCATACACACACACACATACATAGGCCTTATCAGGGCCCTCGTTAGGCCTCAGTTCTGCCCACTTCCCTAAACAAGCCTGGTTAATGAGGGGTTTGGCCAGCCAGTCAGACAGTCACACAGAGGAATGAAAAAGAAACACAACAGCAGCTCTGTGACACTCTGCCAGTGTATGAACACAGGAATGCAGAGAAGAAGGCTGCAGCATGAAAAACAAAAAAAAGACACTACAGCGTGCACGTTTGCGGCACACAGATCATTTACCATTATGGCCGATCTGCGCTGATCACTTAAAACTGCTGTTTGTCCTGAAGATCCGTGGCCGTGCTCCATTCACACTGCTGATACTTTCATACATGGCTGAACACTACACGACATGAGTGTCGAGGGGCTGGATGAAATAACAGAAACACCACACAGCATAACAGCCCTGTAGTGATACAATTCCATGTCTTTCACTCAGTGTTGGTATTGGTCCATTTGTGACCACAGTTCCTCTTTGTTGATGCTGTTTGCCAGTGATTTGACATATTATGAATTAAGAGAAACTCCCCTTTACCATATTATGTAAAATTGTTTACTACTGATGCATCAGCTACTACAGCAAGATCAGTTTACAACTGAGTCAAATTAAGCTGACAACCAAGTAGTCTCTAAACTACGAAGTAGTTTAAAGGTCAAAAACTCACTTAATCTGTTTATACTATGCATACTGTAGCTACTTTACTGTACATCTGTTCAAACATATCAGATCCACTGCAACAATGTCCCAAAACAGATGCGTCTACATCTGAGCTGTGTGCCAATTTGAATTCAATAACACCATTATCTTTATCTGATTCAGAGCTCCTCACTCACACCACATCCAAAACCGACAAAAAAAAAATCAGTTTAACAGCCTGTCATGTCTCTTGCTCTCTTTCCTCTACTCTCCAAACAGAGATCTGGCCGTTCTCATGGTCCCTGAACCGCACGACCCTGACCCGCCTGCTGCTGCTGCCGGGGTCAAGAGGGATATTTGTTTCTGCACGCATGTATGAGTCTGACCTGCTCAGCTGGAGCTGTGAGCGGAGGAAACTGAGTGTTTAGTGTTTTCAGGAAGACATGCTGAGACAAGGATGGAGAGATTGAAGACTGAGTCAAGAGGAAGGAGAAAAGTCTTCTTCTTGGGCAGAGAAAGGGAGGAACTACATAAGACTGACCTGGGAAGCACTTTAAAGTGACCACTGGTCAATCCTTTCATGGCTTTTATTTGATTTTACATTTTTTATCTGTGAAGTCATTCACGCCACAGTCTCACCTCTGCGTGACCTGATCCTGGAGCAGCGTCTGGCTGTCCTTCAGTGAGAGGCGGGGCAACTCCAGGAAGTACACGCCCCCTCCCTCTGTTCCGATGCAGAGCAGGTCACATGACCTCAGCAAGAGGAGGACAGTCACCCGAGTGGCACTGAGAAGAAGAGGAGGAGGAGGAGTAAGAATGAGCAGAGTGAAGCTGCTAAACATTTTAATAAAAAAACGGAGGTGATGTATTCACTTCCTGTGACAAATTCAACTAACGTGTTCAACTTGAAATGCATTACTACAAGGTTCTTAGATGACCAGAAAGTTTAACAAATGGAGAGGGTCTGACCTCTCATTCAGGACGTATTGATATAAGATATGATGAAAATGGATTATACCCTCAATATCTAAAACAGTATCAACAGGTATGTGTATATGTACCTGCAGCTCTCAATGCCGGGTCTTCCTGGGAGGCTGTAGCTGCTCACTTCCTGCAGACAGACCATGCCCTCTCTCTTCACCCCACCCACCTCTCTTGGGGGACCCGCCACCAGTTCCCACAGGTGAATTGTGTTGTCGTCCAGCAGGGACAGCAGGCGGCCCTGTCACAGTGAAAGGCGAACATTAGCGTCGAGCTGCATCTCTTCTGTTCTGAGGGGTCTTTACATTCAGACATCAGGTGGCTGGAGCTTACCTGTCCGGGCAGGAAGTGGATTTGTGTGACAGCAGTGGTGTCTTTGTGCAGTCCTGTGAACTCCACACCAGGGGCCCCGTAGCTGCAAGTGTCCCATTAAGGAAATTCACAAAGCAAACTTTTACACTGTACAAAGACTAAGCAAACACACCAGACACCCAGTACAGCTTCAAGTGCGCCATGGTTAAGCCACATGGCAGAGACACCATAGCAGGGACTTAATTCTGGTCTATGTGATGTGTTTTGGCCATAATTTAGTGCAGCCACTTTTATGCTGAACAACTGCAGTTGTCCAAGTAACACACAGTGTGAGTGTTTGCACTCAATGCATGCAGGGAAAAAAGGTTGTGGATATGCAGAAACTGTCAGACACTAACGGTTAACTTAGAGTTCAACAATATATGCATAACCTATTATCATATTATCTATGACTCAACACATCAGTACCGATAATGTGATGCCAGGTAGAGTCTGAGAAGATGGAAATATGAAAATATAAAATGATGATGATGGGATTTTTGCTGAGGTCCGTACCAAAAAAGCCTGTTCTCTCATGTCTGAAGAAAATGTGTGAATGGGAGGACAGCATGCAAGACTCTGAGCAGTCTAAACGGGTAATTCTGAGCTGTAAACCAGAAGAAACACACTGGTTAGGTGTAATAGTCGGGGAGAAATTAAACACTGTAACAAAACTCATGGCAATTACCAACAGCAGATGACGCAGATGCCCCAAACCACCACTCTGAGTGTTTGTGTGTAATCAAAAGCAGTCTTCACAGAGTCCTCCCTTTGTTAGTCCAGTAAATGAAGCCGAGCAGATAAAATAAAAGCTCCACTAAAGAAGTGTGACGCCGTGGCCACAACCAGGCTAAATTGGTCTAAACTGCGAATTAACACACACACACACACACACACACACACACACACACACACACACACACACACACACACACACACACACACACACACACACACACACACACTCTTGTGAGTAATACTGACACACTTACACTGCTTACATAAGCCTGTAGGAATGTGGATTAAAAATGCAGAAAAATAAGAAGAAATGTGTGGAGTTCTCCTGTGTGCTTTCTCCTCTGCTTTATACTATGATCTATCCTCTTCTTGTCTGAGAGAGGGGAAATATTCTAACTAGATGCCTTTAATATCCTCCTTGTTTCATTCCTATTCATTTCTTTCCAGTTCCCTGCAGGCCCAGGAAGAACTGTATACAAATCCGCTCATCTTCATCTCTATTCTCCTCCTTTCTTTTCCTCTCAACCCACTATATTCAAGAAACCAGTGCTATGTTAACCATTCCCCACTTTTCTTAAATGCTCTCTTGCCACAGCAGCAGCTGTGGTTACAGGAAAGATTACTACAGTTTGTTTCGTTGCATCTTTCCCATCTCTGCCTGAAACCCCTCGTTTTCCCCGTGGGGGTCCAGTGGACTTTTAATACCAACATTCCTCAGCTGTCTCATTTCTCAGCTTTAGGTAGCCCTCCTCTCCGCTCTGCTCCACTCTCAGGCTCAGAGAAACTTACGTACCTGCCCTCCTCTTTCTTCTCCTCACTTAAATCCCTCCTTTCTCATTCCCTCCCGATCCCAATCCCCCAGAGGCCCAGCTGAGTGTTATACTAGCATTCCTTCAGTGTTGTCACTTCCTGTCCCAGGGTTTTATTCACTGCAATAACACATGCCTCAGACAGCTGGAGGTGGAGGTGTGAGGGGAACATTCACTCATTGGTCATGAACCACAAGTACAGACAACGAGAGAGGCAGAGAGACCAGAACAGAGTTAAAGTGAGAGACAACTTAAGAAAAGCACAATTAAAGAAAAATATACAGAATTCTACTCCCTTTAAGGAACAGTTTGATATTGTGGGAAATAAAGTTTCTTGCTTTCATGCAGAGAGTTATGTTAGGAGAATCATTCTACACACATCATTCTGATATGTGTACATTTAATATGAAAGCTACAGCCAGCAGCCAGCTAGCTTAGCTTAGCATAAAGCCTGTAAATAGAAACAGCAAACATGTTCCACATCAGTGGTTTAATTCCTACAAAAACTGAAGAGTGAAAAAGGCATGTTGAAGCATTACATTGGCTTATGTGATGGACTCTTTCTTTGGCGGGCGCAGTGAAAGGAAGTCACTGTCCAAGAAACAGTCATTTAAGCCACTGTAACGCCTCAACATGTTGTTCTTGCTCTTCGGTTTTTGGACCTTCAGACAGAGCCTGGCTGGCAGCTGTTTCCCTGTTTCAAGTCTCTGCACTAAGCTAAACTAAGCTAACTTTCCTCTGGCTTTATATTTAAAGGACAGACACATCTTATCGTTTAACTCTCAGCAAGAAAGCACATTTCCCAAAACTACTGCCTTATGTAACCAAAGGAGGAATGCTGAGGTAAGAGTGAACAAGCAAAATGTGTCAAACTGCTGTGTTACAGGGAGCTGGGGTGTGCAGAGCAAGGCTAACAGACTGAGGAGAAATAACCCTGTGCAGGAAGATGATGAAAGATAAATGAAAATAGTTGTGCTGCTGTGCTCCAAAGTTAAAAGTGAGAGAAGAGTCAAAGAAAATCTGAGATCCACAGCTGCGTAAGACAGATGGACAGCAGTGGTTTGTGTGTGTGTATCCCAGGTATGTAACGGTGACCACAGCTCATTCATCGCAAATCTATACAGCGTCTCCCACAAATTTAAGCTGGCTGTGCAAAATAAGACTGTACAGAAAGCTGTCAGTGCATGGAGAAAAAAATAAGACCACTAATGACTACTTAAGACTGTGTCGGAGCCTTGACACTTGGCTGCTCTGGAGGCACCTCTGACGGGAACCAGGCCACGACCATCTCCAGTTTCAAAGCTCGTCATTCCACACAGGCGGCCGAACAGCCGTAAAGGAGGGCAGAGGTTCTTACTGCTGTTCAGAGGGGGGACAAACTAAGTGAGTGTGATCAAGTGTGGCACACGCTTCAAAGATCACACACACACTTCCTGGTCCTGGTGATGTCAGGGTACAGCTGGTGGAGGGATTCCCGGTGATGATGTCATCACTTCCTCAACAGGGACAGCTGTAGATGGAGTCCCTCTTACTATAGTCTCATTATAAATGTGTATGTGTGTGTGTGTGTGTGTGTGTGTGTGTGTGTGTGTGTGTGTGTGTTCCATCTGAATTAAGCTTCCTCCCCCCTTTAGTAGAAGCCTTGAGCAGCAGAGGCAGACAATAAATAAATATGTGTCACGCTGTCTCCCTCCTGCTGCAACAGCCGGGCTGTGGTGATAAACACAAATAAATACATGTGTTTGAACGTACTGGTAAGTTAAATTCACATGAATACACACATGCAGTCCCAGCCTTGTTAGTACATTGGTCGGTATATTGTTGCCATATTATCTTGCTATCATTTTAATTTAGCATGTTAGCATGCTAACATTTGCCAACTAACGCTGCAGAGCATAGCTGAGGCTGATGGGAATAAGTTTACAGATATATGGTCATAAATGAAAGTGTTGGACAAAATTAAAACTGGACTTTTCCCTCTATCATCCCAAGTTATTGCAATTCATTGTGAGGGGTACGTGAACGTGTGGACCACAAACTGTCCAATAGTCATTGAGACATTCCAGTCTGGATGAAGGTGATAGGCCAACCAACCTTATCGTCTCTGGAGCCGCTAGCGTGACTAAAAACTCTCATTCTGATTACAGCTCTGATAAATATCAAGGACTGATGAGTCGGCCATTTCACAAGAAAAAAAAAACAGATATGAGAGATGAAAGGAGCTGATGCAAATTCTCAAGATGCCTGACCAGGAACACACACACACACACACACACACACACACACACACACACACACAAGGGCGTAGCAGCAGAGGACAAAAAAAGTCAGGTCAATAGTCTGTAAAGAGCTGGAAACACTGACTCAAAGCAGTAATTCAAAGGTGTCCTCAATCCAATTTGGATATAAAAATTGAAAGCGTGAATAAATGAACCACAGAAACTCATAAAAGCAGAAGGACAAGCCGCAAGGACACTCAACACTGCGTATAAATGGTTTCAGATGATGCTGTTTTGAAATAAATGTGTGGGATGTTCCTCAGAAAGTTACATAAAAAGGCTCAGGAAAAATAATTCAACATGGCAGACTTCAAACTTCAAGCAACGTGTTGAGTGACGCCCCGCTTTGACTGCGCTGATCGGTGCGAGGAAGCCATTCATCGACCTGCGTGTTCTGAGTGGAACGTGCAAAGATTTGCTGCATTGCTCACCAGACAACCCTGAAATGCACACAATGGAGGCCTACAGTAACTCATAATCACTGAATCACTGTCTCTTCTTCACACACGAGCACAGGCACGCACGCACACACACACATTCACAAGTGCAATTGCCCGGTGATGCAGAGAGAGAGCGTTAGCAGGGATAAAGCGATTTCACGGTCTGAATACAGACAAACAGAAGGCATTGTTCTCCATGCGGACACACAGACAACACACCCTCTAACACACACACACACACACACACACACACACACACACATACACACACACGACAGAAGATAGGGGTGGACAGGAAGGACGGCTCACTGGACTCGAGGATGAGCGAACAAGTTGACCACACACAGAAAGAGAAGTAGACCATCTCCACCAGAGAAACAGTCAGAAAAGTTTAAAAAGAAAACTTTACGAGTCAGACTTCAGACAACAAATTGGTTTTAGTTCTAAACTTCATCATCTGTAAGCATTTTCTCCGACTGCCTTTCTTCCCTGCACACATAGCAGCGCACGCACACACACACACACACACACACACACACACACACACACACACACACACACACACACNCACACACACACACACACACACACACACACACACACACACACACACACGATCTCAAACTCCTCAGACGTCTGGCAAAAGGCAGCCTACAACAAGACAAGCCAAACAACTCCACCCACCCACTAGAGAAACAATCCCGTCTCATTTGCATCTTCTGCCTCAGCCAGTACCTCTCCACCTCCCCCACCTCCCCTCTCTGTCCCCCAACTGGGCTCACACACTCCCCTGACATGGCAGCAGTCAGACTCGAACATACACTGTACTTGACTGTCAAATCAGCAACAAAACACTACAAAATAGGACAAAGTTAATCTGGAACGCCTCAAATATTCACGGTCCCCAGAGGATGAATCCTGATTGTTCTTCAGGCGACCTCCTGACGTTCACATTTGGGATTTTCAGTGAGACGGTGAAACTATTGGAGGGGCTGCCATGACAGCTGGTTCAGTCATGTTCCCCTCAGTCATGCTCCCCTTGTTCAACACTTCTGTTTCTGCAAATGTTCGAATGCTAACGCGCTAAACTACGATGGCGAACACGGTAAACATCATGCCTGCTTCACATCAGCCTGTTAGCATTGTCACTGTGAGTATGTTAGCATGCTGATGTAGTGTGGCTGGGAGTCTACAGCCATGCTAAATCAAAATCCCCATTCAAAAATGATCAATATCAAAGTCAAGTACAGAGCTTTGTCATAACATTAGCTTAACAAGCCTATTATTATCCACTGCCAATGGAGCTGGGAAGTAATTTGGGCAAATATCATTACACTTTTGAAGATACAGCAAGTGAGCACTACCATCACTCTCCACTCACTTTAATCCAGTCACCCATCCCCACTAATTCAGCCCTTCAGATTGTTTTTACACAACTTTGATTGTCAGTTCTGGTAAATGTTTTCTTTTTCCTCCTCCAACTCTGCTGAACTCGGTGAGACCACACACCCTTTATCCCTTCAGACAGGCCCCTGCAACTTTTTTTTGTGCCAAATGGACGAGCGAGTGTGTCCATTCATCTGTAAGCATGTAGGTGTGGGGGTGAGGAGGACCGGCACGGACCAAAGACGGGGAAGGAGGAGGGCGGAGAGGTTGAATGAGACAGAGAAAGCAGAATAGAGAGAAGGGGGAGATTTTAAAGGTCCTGCCATTCTTCAGGAATATCAATGAGGAACAAGTTATAGTCAGGGGACAAAAAGGAGACAAAACCACACAGAGTAGTGGAGGTAGGAGAGAGATGAAAAAAAGAGCGAAAGGATAAAGATAGTAAGCAGCGAGAGAAAAAGCTTTACTGTGGAAGATAGAGTTAGGACAGAGTTAGCAGAGAGTAGGCAGTCTGTGGGTGAGAAGAGAAAGAGGGAGGAAGAGGTGAAGGGTGGGAGGAATGCTGAGGGGAGTCTGCATCTCCAACTCGATTAGAAAGCTCCCAAACAACTGAGTCCTGACTTATCGATTTACCGCCAACGACAAAAAAGGATGCAGGTTACATAAACTCATGTAGTATTTTCTCTACAAATTAGCCTCCAATAGGAGCCAGAGTCTGTGCAGCTGAGCATGAAGACAAATTAATGTGACTTGGAGCAAATAAAAAGCGGGCAATAAAAAGGGAAGGAAAAGCTGTAGCTGTGTGACAATTAAAAGGAAATTGTGTGGCACAAACAAGCACAGGGGGAATTTACTGTTTTCACCGCAAACTGCAAAAAATCTGTTGACTCGCAGGACGGATAAACAATCCAGGATTCCTTCACTTTAAGCTAAAGCAGCTGTCAGAGTGCACTTCTCATGCCACGACGTGAAGGAAGCGAGGAAATGACAAGATGAATTCCGTTCAATGCGAAACGTGTCCAAAAAGAGCATGACTCGCAGAGTTACAGCGCAGATTTCCCCAACACAAAACTCGAGCTGCAAACAGGGCCGGTCAACTTCTGATGCGAAGAAAGGGCAGTGAAAAGAGGCGAGAGCCGATGACAGCGTGTGGCGTGCGTGACCAACAGGATGTCAGACAGACAGACAGAGATCTGACAGCTGGAGCACACCCACAAAAACAAACATCAAAGCTCCGCCGTGGCTGTCTGTGTGTGTGTGTGTGTGTGTGTGTGTGTGTGTGTGTGTGTGTGTGTGTGTGTGTGTGTAAATATTAGCTCGTCCTCTGGCTGTTGGATTATCGATACTGAAGCTTGATGGTCACGTAGTTTCAGCGTGATTCGGGACGAACTGGACAGTCCAGATAAAGTCCTGGCCTGCAGTTTCATAATGTGTGTTTGATACTGGCTGGTACTGCAGTACAGTACGCGGCATTTTCGGACATTTTTTTTACCCATAACTGAAGCATTTCCACCAACAAACTGTGGTGTCTGACGCGCTGAGCTGCAGACTTTTAATACCCTCCAGTCTGCGAGCACTTCTCATCCCCGGCAACTGTGCTGGTTGTCTTGGAAACCGATTCAAAAGCTTCCTTTATTAAGACGAGACTCAGCAACAAAGCTCTTACTCACCCAATCTGCGCGCGCGCACACACACACACACACACACATACACACACACACACACAGAGGCAGGGAGGGTTAACCCAGGGCAGTCCAACATGCATTCTTCGACAGGAGACAGACTCCCCAAGAATCGGCCCACCACCCCCACACTTGATCTCTCAACACACACACACGCACACGCACACGCACACGCACACGCGCACACACACACACACACACACACACACACACACACACACACACACAGGAAAACTCTGCACCACATTGTCCCCTTCCCTCTGCTGAGCCCCAGTCTGTGGTCGATTGCAGAAACTCTCAGGGCGTAATATGACTATGCCTTCACAAACACGCAGAGAGTGAGGGAAGGAGACGAGGGGAAGAGCGAGCGAGGAACTCAAGCAAGAGGCACATGTGAAGAGATCGAGCCAGGATGGAGAACAGAAGTGCAAACAATTTAAGGAAAAAATCAACAGATTTTACAGTTTTCCACTCCGTCTTTTCTAATTGAGACAATAAACTCGACCAAACTTTCTCTTCAGTTTTTTTGTCTTTACTCTTGAACTGCTCGGGCGTCAGTGTGTGTGAGAATCCAACCACACATCTGGCACTGCAGGCTGGAGGTGTGTGTCTGTGTGTCTGTGTGTGTGTTCTTTCTACAGTACCAGGCAGG
This sequence comes from Chaetodon trifasciatus, assembly GCA_037975065.1. Lineage (NCBI taxonomy): Eukaryota > Metazoa > Chordata > Actinopteri > Chaetodontiformes > Chaetodontidae > Chaetodon > Chaetodon trifasciatus. Next base: position 5,298,829 of record JBBMOE010000033.1, read on the forward strand.
TATGCAGGCAAACATGTCCAGGTCAAATCCGAGTCAGTGAGTCTGTGAGATTATCAGGGAATGTGGAGAGAGAGAGAGACAGAGAGAGAGAGAGAGAGAGAGACACACACACACACACACACACACACACACACACACACACACACACACACACACACACACACACACACACACACACACAGAGTTTCAGAATAACACTGAGGTTGAAAATTAGATTTAGTTTGTGTAGTTTCAAAGATGGTTTCCATGTTGTGATAAAGACAGCTAAAAGGTGATCGAATGCAGATGTTCCTGACCTTTTTGGTCTCCTGAAAACAAAGCCATGTCGACTTGCAATGCTTTACCGGGGTGCAAAAATTAAAAAAGATGATTTTCCCACTTACAAAGGCTTCATCTGAATGGTTTTAGAATGGTTGATCTAATGCAACGAATGTGTGGAACAAGATGCAACATTTCTTTACACTCCTGCAACATGACTCCTGTTAAACTCTTGACTCTTGTTATACTTCACAGATATTCTCTGAGGGTGATGCTGACTTCCTGTAAAATTCCACCGGCAGCTGGGACCTTGCTCACAGTCAGGATGACTAGTCTGAACTTTGCGGTATCACTCATTTAGTTAGAGTAGGTACAGCCATGCAGTGCAGTTATTTTGTCTCCCTCTTCCATCACATCCTTCACACTCCCTTGTCTTCGCTGCCTCTGTTTATCTCCATCTCTCCCCTCCTCCATCTCTCCCTCCATCCATCTCCCTCTGGGGTGCAAGTGCCAGGCACCACCACTCTCCCTCTCTCTGAAAGCTGCATCTCAAAGAGTCGATTCTCCAGTCTAATGCATCTGCACACAACCTCAGCCAGCCTCCCTTCACACACACTGATAACTGTGCAATGCTGATTAAATAACCATAAACAGTGGTGATGATCATGCACTCAGAGGCAAACACAGGCATGTTTGTGTTGATAAATCTTGCTAACATGCTCTCCGCTGCAGCTTGTTTGCTCCCAAATTGAACATGTGAGACAAATGTGAAACATGTGAAGCAAACATAAGCTTCAAAACATCCAAGATCTTAATTTTCTAAGGCGCTCGATCAGTAAAGAAGAGAAAAACAACACGACGACGAAGCAGCAGACTGACGCTAGCCTGCTATGAAACTACAGAACCGTCATTGTAATCATGACAGAGTTGGCAGCCGCAGAGAGACGAGCGAGATCAATAACATGTCACAGAGTTGTGTCATGAGGACGGAGCGTGAACCTCTGAGCTGCTGGAACTTTTGACACAACTGGCGCTCTAAGCCAAATTATAGTTTTGCCGCCACGCATCTCCCGGGCCAAACCAACACTCATTTCCAGTACAGCTTTAGTCAGTGTCCCAACTTACTCTGCGTTGCTCAAATACACACAGTCTTGCCTCGCCACTGCCAGGAGTTGGGGGTTAGATTCCCTGTGGCCGCAAGCTCAAAAATGCAGTCATGGTATGCTGCGCGTCTAATGATAAAATCATCTGCCCAATCGCGCATGTAGTAATGTTGTTGTTGTTGTTGTTTTTCGGTCTTGGTCTCATTATCATAGCTCTGGCCCGCAGTCCTCTCGGCTACGATAAGGTTTTACTCACGGAGCTAAGTGCAGTGATCTGAAGTGATGACAGTATTACAATACTGTGTGAAGTAGTGAAGGAGCACAAGTGGTCAGATGACGCACGCAGGTGGTAAACAAACTCCCACTTTGATCAGATTATCTAAACCACTTTAAGCAGAAATCACACTGAAGTCAGTGCACCTGAAGATCCAGCTGCACAGAGAAACTCGCACTGCTTCAGTGAGTAAAGTCAGACTGCAAAAGGTAATCAATGTTTGGGTGATCGTTTTAAATAAGCATGGTGAAACTGAGGGTGCGTTTGCCTCCTGCCCAGTCCCTCGTGCTGCTTTCCATCCCAGACTCCTTTCTAGAAATGACCCAAAAGGATAATTGGCCACAACTATGAAACTAAAACCCAAATTGTACAAAATGATTTAAGTTTCCTCCAATGTTGTCCGTTTCGACGGGAATAACAGAGCAGCCCTCTTCACTTCGGTGGTGCAGACAGTGCAACTTCCCACAGAGACAGACAGCACACACAGCAACGCACTGCTCCACTGAGGTGACGTTATATAAACAGCTCTGCTGCAGATACATCTGATCACTATTTCCCTGACATTTGTAAAGCACAGCGAGGCATCAGGAGAGCAGCGCCGGCAGAAATAGCAGCACAGACCATCAAAGCACAGAACAGTGTCGACTCTTTGTGTACAAATTCTTTTCAAATGACAGCAGTTTAAAGAATCAGTACAACCTGCACAAGAAACAAAATCTTACGCTTAAGAGCGTGACGAGTGCGTGAAACGCTGATTCCCGTTAGCATTACACCCACAGCTGAAGACGGCCCTGTGGCTGCACTGCAGAGCTGCTGTACAGATGAGCACAGCAGCACTTCAAGGATGTACAGTGACAAAGCTGGACTGCAAAGGCGACTGATTGGTTGGACATACAGTAGTCTTAGTTGTAAAGGATACACCTTGATGGCTCCTGACTTTGTCCCGATGGCCATAAGTTGCAGCTTGGGGTCAAAGGCCAAAGCACTGGGCTGATGAGGGAACCCATGCTCCAAAGTCTACGAGAGAAACACAGACAGAGCAGAGGAAAGGGAAAGACAAAGAGACGAGAGATTAACAGATGACACAAGAAAAGGGACGATGAAAACGCTGTCTGTCTGTCTGTCTGTCTGTCTGTGCAGTCAGTGAGGCGTCAGAAAGGGAGGACTCCCTTAATAAAGTTTGAGGAAAGTTCTTATAAGGCTCTGATTGCTTTTTTAAAATGCTGTGCAGACTTGGTTAAATGGGATTAACATCAATTCACAGCTTTTCCTTTGGCTCATGTTGGGAGAGGGCGAGACAGCTGGCAAAGCATTTAGATGTACAGCAGGAAAACAAGAGAAACTCTGAAGCTGCGTTAACCTGCTTTAAAGAGGTCGAGGGGTCTTTAAAGTCCTGTGGCTGAAAAACTGTGACCGGCTCCAGAGATGGACAAATTTGGAAATGAGTTATTTACCTTGGAACTCAGATTTGAGGTAAAACATTAACTTTTTGTTTCTTTAACATGCCAATCACACACACACACACACACACACACACACACACATCAAAGTAACACTCCTGTTGAGAGACCACCTCTGTGATAGCTGTGGCAGCTGGTGCCAAACCTTTAAAGAAGTGTGTGTACTGTTGTCACAGTGCAGCAAACAGTTCAACAGACTTTAGACCCGAAGCATCATTCAGCCAACCTGAATGCATCTCACAACCTGCTGATATCCTTTAACAGAGCTGCAGCGATTGGTCGATCAATTTATTATCAATGAATTTGAAGATGTTTGGCACAAATTTGCCCATTCCAGCTTCTGAAATGTGAGGATTTGCCACTTTTCTCTTTCATATATGACAGCAAATAAAAAGTCTTTGGGTTCTGGACTATTGGGTGGACAAAACAAGCAATGTGAATATGTCTCTTTGTCTGGGAACTTCTAATGGACAATTTCCACTTTTTCTTTGATGTGTGACCTGCATTTACACCAATTCAAAGATCTTATTTTGTTGCCACCTACGAACCCCTTCTGTTGGCGCCGTCTCTCATCACCTCTCTCATAAAAAAATACACAACCAAAACAAAAACATGCATCTAAGCTGCACAGTGAATCTGCCTTTCACAACGGCACATACAACTGAAATCATGCAGTAAAGACTTTGGAGCAGGTTGTCCGAGAGCCTGCAGTTCATTCCAACAAGCCAACGCTAAACTCATTCAAAAACACGTATACCATGATGAGAGATCTAACTCGAGCTGCTCAGATAACCACCGCGAATAACCTCAAGCTTTGAATGAAGTTGACTGGACAGGCTGACCGGGACAGGTGTGACCCCACAAGCCATGGAAAGCTGATCTGTCAGGAGCAGAGTGACCATGGCGGCTTGTGTGTTCCTACAATACTGAACACGAAGAGAACAATTCATCCACAGCTCTAGTGGTCCACCTGGATCAGATACTGATGCTCAGTGTAACAGAACAATTCAAGAGCTCATCTGGTGTCAAAGACATGGACTCACGCTGTGATTTCTTCACATTCACGCTGCACTATTTGCACTGCACTTCTAAACAATCCTGTTTATTTTGTCATGTCATCCATCAATCGTGCCTTGCAACATCCAAAAGTGTGGACAGCCCTGCTCTCTGCTCTACTTTCTGAGTGATGACACAGCGTGCAGACAGACAGAGGTCCCAGCACAGCAGTGCCCAGCTGGTCCTTCTTTGCACAGTAGTCTATATCCACTAAGTGTAGCATGTAGACTGCCCCTGCAGCCCCCACCAGTCAAGGTGACAACATGCAGCTCAATGAAAGTGGATCTGCTGATCAGAGCTAAGCAGTGAGGAATGGTAATGTTTTTCCAGGCTTACTGAACATGAACTGGTTTATAAATCCATGAGGATGAGATGCATGAAACCTGACACCGCCTATGAAAGGGTCCAATAATTCAAACTGTCACCCCACTGACAGCCATCTTGATCAAATATCTGAATGAAATATGGGTCACACGAAGCTCAGAGTGCTGCAACACAACTCAAAATAATGCTGTTAATGTGAAGCCTGTGTGATGATCCCTATCACTGACATAATCTGATGTTGGCGGTGAATTACGGCGATGTCGCGTCTGAAAGGATAAGTTTGCTGCTGCTCACTTTGAACGCGGGCCTCGCCTGGGTGAAAGCCAATTAACACGTGAAAACATACACACACACACACACACACACACACACACACACACACACACACACACACACACATATGTATATCAACAAAGCAGTGGGTTACATCTCGTTTCTGTTTCAGGCTGGAAACGCACAGAAAGCAGTAGCAGAGAGGAGCGGCCGGGACAAATGCGGCAGAGTGCTCGACACAAAACCTGATCCCGTCCTGAGATAGACAGTTTTGAGGAGCACCAGAAGAGGAGAGAAGAGGAGGTGGAGACCCCCTCTCCCTCTCTCTCCTCCGCTCCGTTACTTTACCTTGTTGAAGGCGAAAAGCTCCTGTTTTATCTTCTCTCTCTGCGGGTCGGTGCCCTGCCGACGAAACCTAAACTTCATCATCTTGAAGCCGGGCGGGGGGGGCGGCAGGAGCGGAGAGGAAAACACGGAGATAGCGTGAACGAGCCGGGGTGCTCGGCGGCAGGAGAGGCGGCGCGGCGTAGTCGGGCGATGCTAAGCTAGCTAACCGACTAGCCCATGCAGGCTGAAAGCGGGGCTACGACGCTGCTGCTGCGGGCTGCGGCTCTCCTCCCCTCTCTCCCTCCTGGTGCTGTTTAGGTCGCGGTGGGTTTGACCACAGCCCCCCTCCTCGTCCCGGTTCACACGGACCCCGCTGTCGTTAACCAATGAGGGAGAAGAAATCTGCGAGCAATTACTTAGAAACGCCCACACGGCCAAGCGCTCTGGAGGGGTATGTTCGGTTTGAAGTGCAGGACGCACCGAATGGACGTGCCACCGAAAACCGCCAATATGATTTAGTAAACGGTGAGTCCGTTGTAGAAAATAAAACTACAGGACAGTAAATAGCTCGTAAGAGTTAATAAAGGCAAAGCAAGTGAACTTGTTCACCTTCTATTGTTGAAAAATCGTAAATATTTTACGACAGTAATTATAGTAAGACATTGTGGGATGATGTTAATTACTGGTTGTTTTCTATGTGCCTTGGAAAAAATATGGTATCATCCAAGGAAAACACGAACTGATCCTGTTATAATTCACTAATTCTTTTTGCCTCAGGCAGAATTATATTATTATAAAACTAGACAGTTTTTCTTTGTTTATTTCAAAAATAGATTCATTTCATTTTTCCTTGAATTTTACAAAGAAAAATGCCAAAACACAGTTGAAACAGCATTCACCTGTTATTGTAAGTATTTGTTTTATTTGTAAGTATTTTTGTCTTCTTATTTATTCATTTATTTATTTATTTCCCAAGCTGTTTTTATTTTGCTTTCTCTGGTACCTTTGGAATTATGCTTTATGTTGTTGATAAAGTTCTTTTAAAAAAATAATTCACACATCAGAATAACTTATGCTACAAACTTTAATGTACAACATTTTCACATGCATTATTTATGCACAGCGGTTATTTACAAAACATATATCCATTGTAGAAATAATCATTTTAATTAGTGCAAATTGTTCAGTGATGTGGCCAGTAACTGTGTGCCAAAATGTGCTTCCCCAAATATGTTTTCCCTGTCGTGTATTTCCCTTGATTTCACGACGGGAATCAAAATAAGAACATTAATTGAATTTGTGGCTTGTTTCTGTGGCTGCTTTCTCTTCTTTTTATTCTAAATACTAATGTGAAAAAAGTCTTGTGGCTTCACAAATAATTTATGGTGACTGCTCTTGCATGTAGGACCAAGCCTAATGAAAAATTATTTATCATGTCAAACCACAAGCATCTGTCAGTGTTATAGGGGAGTTAAGGTTATGCTTAAGACACCGAGCTCTTGCTTTCAATTTTCAGTTTCTTTGTGCAGAGCCAACCACAGCAGGGTCCCTTCCCTCAGTGCAAGACCACATTTTAATTCAATTTGAAGGATCAAGGCTAATCAAACACAAAATTCTTGAAAGGTGGGGGAGTTAAACTCAGTTAAAGAGGCTTTATCCATCATAGGCTCAGCCCTATAAAGCAGCCATGGCAGACAAGATATTAAACTGTTTTGGCTAAAAAGGTCAAACTAAAAACATTAATGAGTTGGATCTGAAAGGACATTTATCCAAGTCTGTGTGTGTGTGTGTGTGTGTGTGTGTGTGTGTGTGTGTGTGTGGTTCTGTGTGTGCAGACATATTGGATTGTATGTGCCATGATATATGGCCTTTATGTTCGTACTATTGGAATAATCCCTGATTAATCATTTAAATCTCTTTTATTTTTATTTTTTTTAAAAATGTCACAAAATTCTCTTGTACAAGCTTCTTAGATGTTGAAATGCTGGTTGTCCTACTCTTCTATGGCAGTAAACTGATTATATTTGGGTTCTGGACTGCTGGTCAAAACAAGCTGTTTGAACGTGACATCTCTGACTTTGGGAAATGTCTTCAATCTGATATTTTATAGACTTTAAATGATCAATCAAGAAGGTAATTGTTAACTGCTGCCCCAGTTGAATAAACCTGTCATCAATATCTTCATAATACATCCGTCACATTAAAGAAACATTAGCTTTACATATGAAAATATTCTATTTTTAAAATAGAGGTAGATACAGTACATTAATGAGGTGTAGATCCTCTGTGTGCATGTTTGTGCTAGAGCAGGGTGATTTCGCTTGGTGGCAAAGTGAGTCTCTTTTCTCTGACTGACAACATGTTCTCCATGTGCATGGCAATGACTCGGCACAGCTCCAGGCCCTGGCAAATACACACGCACACACACACACACACACACACACACACACACACACACACACACACAATCATACAGAAACAGCATGGTGTATAAAGTGAGTGAAAAGCACAGAAAATTAACATGTACATATTTTAACCTCTTTCACACAGACACACACACACACACACACACACACACACACACACACACCTGTTCCAGCTGTAGCTGTGTGATGCGCTGGTTGAGCAGGTCTCCAATCATGATCTCCACATACGGATAACTGGAGCCTGATGTTGGTCTCTGGGTGCGAGTTGACTGGACCTCCTTCAGAGGGAAACGCACCATGGCCTCCTAATGACACACACGCATACACACACACAAAACCAAACACATAAATTAATACATATACAAGCAGGCATACCACACTTACAAACATAATCTGACAGACACATATGCACAGATATTAAAAGTAAAATTGCATAGAACACAAGATTTAATATCTAGGATTTGTAATTGTTTTCTCTCTTTTTTAAGATAATAAAATGGAAGAATGAATGGAAGAAGACTGCAGGCACAACAACCAGCAGAGGGAGCCAAATGCTTTGTTTTGCAATAATAACATTTTTGCAGTAGTTTTCTTTTACCTTAAAATGATACAAGCAAATGTTCAATGAATGTTGAATGTGAAGCATGCAACATTAAACAGGCTGCATGTGTTTGAGTGGAGGAAATCTTGCGTGTGTGATGATGCGTCTGCAACATACATGAGTATCCTTGTTCAGGAAGTGCAGTCCATTCAGATTTACAGCCAGGATGCAGGGGGCTTGGATGGAGGCAGAGCTACAGCTCTGGATGTAGAAGAAGGAGGAGCCGAACATGGGGAAGGCACTGACGAGACCTGGTCAAAACAAAAAAACAACAAAAAAACAAGGCAACAACAAATCAGCACATCTTGGATCAATTACTATCATCATTACTTCCAGAAGAGTTTTCTAAGATCTGCTTTGCTGCACTGTTAATAACAGTGAAAACAACCATTTGGGATTCAAATTTGTGTCTTTTTGCGCACACACACACACACACACACACACACACACACACACACACACACACACACACACACACACAAACACAGAGTCTTACCAAGGAACTGTGCACGGGCTTGGTGTGGGTTTAAGGGCTGGACCTGCTGCATGTGTTGAGTTGTCATATTCAGCCATGGCTGTGAACCCTGTTTACTGTAGAACGGTGGAGGGACACACTCCTGCACCTCACGGCTAAGAACACACACACACACACACACACAAAAGCAAATCAGTGATACCTCAGATGTAGCAGTTACATATTACACATGTGCATGCTCGCTGGTGTTGTCTGTTTCATTAGCCTACATGTGTAAAGTAAGTATCTGTGGTAGTGGTAGTGTTCAACACATGGCCTGTTGTAATCAAATGCTATCTGTGTACAGCATGTCCGTGTGTATTTACAGGGTGGGCAGGTAGATGGTGTCCTTGGCACGGTGCTGTAGGGCAGCCAGTCTGGCGATCTGCTGCAGATGCTGTTCGCTGGCCTTCCCCTGAGGAACCACACTCAGCAAGGCCTTCAGGTAGTCTGGCAACACCTTGAACAGAGACACAGACTGTAAAGTTTTGTCTGTGTTTATTTTACTGTAACTCACTTCTCACTTTGTGGCAGGAATTTTAAAATCTTGACACACCTTGCATGTTGAAAATTAAACATTTTTTCAAGGAGTATGTTCAAATTCAGGCACATTCCTAACCTTGAAACAGTTAAAATGAAGCGTTTTCCAAACTTTCAAGACTTTGTATGGATGGCAGATGTCTACCTGATTGTAGTGCATGGTGACATACAGTTCGTTGTCAAGTTTGAGAGCCAGACTCCATATGACCCTCCTGAACCACAGGCTGTAGTTGGTGTCCACTGGCTCTGCCTCTGTTGCGATGTCCAGGATGTACTCACGCTTGTTCAAGGGCCGCACATTCTGACCTACACGGACACACACTGCAGTTATTGCTGTATGTCAAGAGTGTTGTAGGTCGTCACCACGATGAGTGAGATCCTCGTTACCTCTGTGTGTGACCAAAAAGATGGCATATTCATCCAAAGCCTCAGCCCTGTGCAGTCCCATCTCATAGCAAAGCTCCTCGATAACATCCAAAGCAACCTGAACCAAAGAAATCCTGAATCAAGTTGACCCCTGAATGCAGCATCTGCTTTTTGGTTATGTATAAACTACAGTCAGCCTCACTCCAGCTATTTTGTGTGTGTGTGTGTGTGTGTGTGTGTGTGTGTGTGTGTGCCACTCACAGAACACGTCTTGATTTTCAAGTGCCTTTCGATCCCACCTGGCAGCAGGAACAGCTGTCTCTTGGAGCTCCGCCCAGCCTGCACACAATCGACCAATCACAGGGGTTAACAGAAGCATGGCGCATGCAGCTGTTACTGAGAGCAGCTGTTAAACAAACTCATGCTCAAACATGACAGAAGTAGAAATGTATCAATACTACTATAATATAGAAATAGTAATTCTAACACTGTACATATTTGACAGAAAAAGGACAGAAACATGTACAGATGCAGAGACAGAGTGAAAAATAATTATTAAGAGCTAAAATACGAATAGAAGTAAAAATAAAAACTATACAAGAGCAATTAAAGACAAAAGGTGAGCTCTTTTTGTCATTTCCCTCGTGGTTTCCTTTCTTGGTTTGGTGCATATTTTAACATTAGAAACAAGTTTAAGCCATAAATAAGAAGACTGCATGGCTGAATGGGAGACTAACCAGCATAGCTTTGAGTTCCATGCCGTTGGGATACTGTACGCGTCCGCCATATTGATAAGTCCTCCTTAAATTCTGCTCACACGCCTTGGCAATACCTGCCAATTAAGAACAGCAACCAATCACCGCTCAGATCAGTGGTAACAAAGAATCGTGATGGATGGATGAGTGTGATGCGTTAAGTTGTTGATGGATGGTGTACCTTGGTACTGCATCCCGGGGCTGGCACAGGCATCCTGCAGAAACTTCAACAGAAATGGCTTCATAACATCAGAGCAGCGATGGAACGCCGTCAGGATGTATAACAGCCTCCATCCTCTTTGACAACTGTCCCTACACAAAAATACACACCAAGATTAAAGCCACGCCAGCGCTGATTCAGCCATCTATCAGCATGTGACGTAAGATGCAGAGGAGCCTTACGGTTTGGAGCTGGTGTTGGCAGTAACTTGCTTCATCACCTGGCAGTAGGCTTCATCCTTTATCAGGCCATGGTCACCACTTAACTACATGCATGAGCACATTCAAATGAAGCTCAGTAAAAACACACACGTGTAAGTCAGCCTATCTCTTTATCATCTTTATATTATATGTGTGTGTGTTCTCGTGTGTACCTTCAGTATGGCAGTGACCAGGTCCTGCTCAGTCTGACCTTTCAGTGGGAAGTCTCCCATGAACTTCATTATGGCTGGACATAAAACAATCAGTCATGGATGCAAATTGACTCATAAATCTGATCTGAAGACCTGTATTTCTTTCGACAACGGCAAACTATAAATTATAGCCACTGACGACTCCCTCTGCCTTCCTTTTCTACCTTCTATCTGTATGATCTCTCCTTTCCTCAGTCTCCTCTCACCTAAGAAGATGTCAGCAGCCACTCTGTTCATCCCACTGTCGGAGAAGTCGATCAGAGACTCCTGGATCGGAGACTGGAGGAAAATATATTGGTGTAAAAATTAAGATAACAAGGTAAAGAATACAAAAGATGGTAACATCTTTGACATTTATCCCACTTTTTACCTTAGAGAATTTAACCATGTCAACAGGGTCTCTGCCCTCCTTCCCCTTTTTGGCTTTCTGATCACTGTAGACAAAATACAGGCAGCAAACAATCTGAGCTGTAGACTTTGAAAGTGAAGACATTTTTGCACGCATTCGCATTATTTTGGCACATGTATGTTGTGTGTCTGACCTTTTGTTCCTCTGTGCCTCTCTGAAGTACTTCTTGGCAAACTCAGCCATTTGGTACTGGCCGCTGTGCAGGGGCAGATCGTCCAGGTCGACACTCACACCATCTCCANAACCATAGCACCAGCAGCCTTGCATGTATTACCACACAGGGATGCCCTCTGACCTTCTTCAGCTCTGTGAGGAAGTAGTCGATCATGTGTTTGACCTGCGGGGCCTTGGCCGAGAACAGGATGAGCTTCTCGTTGGTCAGGTTGAACTCCAGCATGTTCTTCGATGGAATCGACACAAACAGGATGTCCGAGTAGCTGCGCGAGAAATGATGTGCAACAACCGGGAAGTCAAAATGAAGTTACAGGGAAAGAGAAATCACTGCAGCACCTGACACAGAAAGTATAAAAGGGTTGAGGTTGACTTGGTGTCGTATTGTAATCTCATTTAGACAACTATCAGTAGCTAATTTCATATTTTTCTAATGTTTCCCTTTTTTGATTGGATATTTCGATAAGGCCACATGAAGGCTTGAAAAACAACCGATAATATGGCCGTCACCACATACACACTGTGTTCATGTTTTTGTACAGTCTATAAGGCTCACCTGTAAGGCCTCAGCACCCTGAAGTAGTCTGGAGCAGTAGAGCTGCTCCTCACCATCTTCAGCAGCTTGATGCCTTTATGGGACACAGACAGCACCTGCACTCCAGTCCCCACACTGCCCTGGAACACACACGCACACGCACACACACACACACACACACACACACACACACACACACACACACACATAAATGAAACTGAATATAGGCACACATACAATGGGTTGAGTGAAGGAGGCAGGCTGCTTTAGGCTTATTATACACTTTTATATAAGAAAAAGACAAGAACTCACAGAGGCTGGGAAGAGGCGGGAGAAGTAAATGTCCCACAAGTCTCTCGCCATGGAAACCACTTTCTTCTTCACGCTCTCATCATGCGTTCCTGAAGCCTGATCCACTTTGTTCTCAGCTGTCAAAAAAAGTGTTTAAGTGATCAAATCCAGAGTGTGAAGTGTGGAAAAATGTGTCACATACTGTAAGTTTACAGAGGAATACTGTCTCAGGTCTATGAGCCACTGTACACAGAGTAAAATCCCTTAGATATGCGTTTTTTCATACCAAATAAAGCTTTCATCTTCTGTCTCTCCTCCTGGGTGATACGGATGCAGGCCTCAGAGAAGGTGTCATGTACAACCTGCAGAACACGTTCAGGAAGAAGACCATGCTAAAGTGGAAATTGTTTGGGGGTGATTTATTCTTGCTGTGAATAAATATTAGATCATAAAGAACCCAAAAGTGTGATATATGGTGCATTGGTGCACCTTTAAGTTAAAAGCTCCTTAAACACAAAATAACAGGAAGAGCAAGACAATGCAAATAAATAACAAACACATAATTGAACCTGTCTGAAGATCAGGTCCAGAATCAGGGGGTTGTTAAAGGTCTCTTTAGGATAGAAAACCTACAGACAAAGATCAATAAAGGAAATATTTACTTTGGTAAATAATTGTAAAACATTAGGTTATTAGAGCATTGTAGTGTATTTAATGTTCAGTACAAGAAGATGTATGAGCAGACATGTTTTTACAGAGTGTGTCATTTGGAACAATTAAATTTTAGGGTAATATGGATTATTTTTGTCCATTCATGTGTTTGTGTACTCATGAAACGCACCTCTTTCCTCATGTAGAGCTTCCAGGGGACATTGGAGTAAGTGTAATATTCATCACTGGTCCTGCTGTGGAGTTGAGTCTGAATGATTTCCTCCTCTACTGGCAACTCTCTGGAGACTGGACACACACATGTAAACACACACATGCTGGGTTTTGACCCTTGTTACTTCACTTACACATTCACATGCAAGTGTGAAGTGATTCAAGAACGTTCTGTCATTCTGCTGTTTATTACTGTTGATTTATGTCACATTAGCATGTGAAAAGTTCACCTGGAGGAGGGGCGGGGCTTATGTTGGAGCTAGTTGGCCCCGAAGGACGAGACTTGATCGTCTTGGAAACCTTAAGTCCTCCCTCTTCTTTATGTTGGACAGATTGAAGCTTCTTTTGACTCTGAGACATAAAAAATGGTCAGATATTATTTTTATATTACTATGATTGTGTGGCCATGTTTCCTCAGAGCTGTGGGGATATAAATCTGTTTAAACAGTCACATTGTGTGTTTGTACGTGTGTGTGTGTGTGTGTGTGTGTGTGTGTGTGTGTGTGTGCGTGCGTGCATGTATGTGTGTGTGTGTGTGAGTGCATGGTGGGTGCCTTGTCAGGATACCGGCTGTGGTGGGTTTGCAATCTGATCTTTAAGGATCTCCATAGCTTCATCATGTGGGTCTGGCTTCTTTGCAAACATCTTTCCATCACCTTTCCTACACGCACACACACACACACACACACACATAAGAAAAAAATAGGTAGACCAAGTACTTTTATCAATATGTAGGTAAGGGAATCATGTGTATTACCTTTGTGTGGCAGGTCCAGCTGAAGTCGTTGTGGCGGCAGGCTGGTGCTGTTTGATGATGTCTTTGATGTCATGGCTGGGGTCCATGCGCTCTGTGTTACTAGGAGAGGATCGGACCACATCCTCAGGAGGGGGCCCACGTGTTGGACCTGAAATGTTAAGTTGAGAAGAGAAAGATGCCACATAGATCCCCAATCAGAGTCAAATAGTCTTAACCCCTAAGCCACAAGGGGACCCCCTTAAAGTGATATTTATGGATTTCCCACATTTTAAATTTGATGCAGTGGCTTTTCAGGGCATCAATATACGTTATCCACTCCTTTTTGAGTATTTAATAACTTTCAGATTCAGGAAACCCATCGAAATGCATGCAGCATCCTGAAGCTTCACTGTAATCATGGCATTCACACAACAGATCTGGTTAATATTGTAAAACATACTCATTTTTCGCTGAGCAGCAGCAGGTTTGTATGGCAAATGATCGCTCTCTCTGGTCTGCGGAAAAACCGGAAGTGACAACAGAAGCGATGACTTTACGTTCAAGCACCTACACAGCCAGTGTATGTGTATGTGCATGCCTACTCACAGGGCTGTGTGTGTGATGATGCTGTGAGGGAGGTGACTGGGGGGCCGGGGCAACGGGGGGGAAGGAAGACAACATCTGCTGCTGGATCGCAATGGCCTGCATGGTCATCTGCTGCGCCTGCAAAACAGTCAATATGGATGTGGGATTCACCACTGACTAAATGTTACTTTCCACTCTCAGGTCTGTACGGTAAACATGACGCAACTGCCAGTTACCTTAGCTTAGCATAAAGACTGGAAACAGAGAGGAACTGATAGCCTGGCTCTGTACAACAGGTACAAAATCTGCCCTCGCCAGTAGTCTGGCACAAAAACCGTGTAAATGGCAAATTCAAATTTTACACTTTAGGTTTTGGATTGAATGAATCACAAAAAGGTCTAATATGTTAATTAGCGAGATTTGAAAGTGTTTTTAAGTGGATTTTCTTCCTTTTGGACAGAATCGATTTCCTCCCGTTTATGTCTTTGTGCTCAGATGAGAGTGGTAACGGTCTTCTGGTCAGGAGAGCTACTACCTTTACCAAAACATTGAACTGTTTCTTTAATACTTGACAAAGTTGAATATTACAGTTTTAGGGTCAGAAGTCAGCATTATGTAGGGGTGTGTGGCTACTACATTGCCAGCATGTATTGACACCGACTTAAAGTCAACTCATATTGACTTGTAACATTTGAACGGTCATAAATAGTGTTACCATATATTTTCACGTAACTCAGGCAAACACACTAACAGTAGCATATAGATGCTCAGGTGAAGGATATGTTACAAACCAGGATGATAGCCTGCTGGTTGATGATGGCCTGTTGCTGTTGAGTCAGTACAGCCTGCTCTGATCCTAGACAAATAGAAACATAGAAACAGAGACACCGTAAAGTAAAGATGATTTTGAAGCACACAGTTCACTGAGTAGACACCACCCACCGCTTGAAACACACCACACAGAGGAAGTTTGCAACCTCACCACAAACTGCAAGATATAAAAAGGTTGGATATGGCTTTTATTTTATATACACGTAATTTATTGCAACTCCACCACGCCGCACGCATCAGGCCAAACATGCTTGAAAACCTAACACCACCCGATTATTGTACCTGGCACACCTGTCATCACAGGCAAGCCTGGAACTACAGACGTGGCAGGGAGTGAGGGCACCCCAGGCAAACCAGGGACACTAGCGACATGGGAGGCTACATTAGCATCTCTGTCAGCTGTGGGGGCACGAGCGGGTGACGGGGTGGGTGCTACATGTGTGGCAGGGGCGGTGGTAGAGGAAGCCTCCTGGTGGTAGGGTTGTGTGGGACGGTTGTATTGGTGGTATTGTTGCTGCTGCTGTTGTTGTTGAGGTTGCGGCTGCTGCTGCTGCTGCTGCTGTTGGTGGTGTTGTTCGTGGTGATGGTGGTGGGAGGGGATTGGCATGGCAGGGATGGGTGGCATCATTCCTCCTGCTACTGGAAGCACTGGCACCGCTTGAGGAGCGACAGGCAAGGAACAGGTAATGGTTAGAACAGTGCTGCTTCCAGGACTCTGTTTTAAATGGACTTCACTGGTATTTTTGTCCTGAGCAGGAAGGACCGGATGAGCTAATCAGCACTTCAGAGCAAGAGAAAGTTTCTCCAACAGCCAGGTTTTGTATGTTTTAGCAATATAGTGGTGCTGATACAATATAGAAATGTTGTGAGAAGCATATTTTTATGCTTTATACTAGCACCTCAAAAACTATGGATTACTCAACAACTATGGCATTAACTTTTGCACAGACACTCATAGTTCCCAGATGATAAAGCCCAATGACTTTAGTGAGCCCCCTGACTTTTCCCTTAGTTCCACCATGAGGCTTACAAAGGTGGTTCAGAGTGAAATGTCTTGACAGCTATTGGATGGATTGCCATGAAACTTGCTACAGATATTAGAGGTCCCTTGAGGATAAATTTAAATGACTTTCCTTCATCTACCTGCAGGATAAAGTTTTCGCTTACTTTGTGAAATAGCTTGATATCTGTCTCAGGGATTTGCACAAAATGTTACTGACTTTTCATCTGGCACCATCATTTTTCCAAATTGCCTAGTACTTTTGTTTGTTGCCAGGTAAATGCAAAAAGATAATCACCAAATGTTAGCATGTTAACAAGTTAAAGGTAAGATTAAATATCATTGAAAGTTTAGATCCAAAACATGTTTCACATCAGTGTACAAAGTATTGGTAGCCTGTCCATTCAGCTGTATGTGAGATGTATAGGCAATCATTCCTTCATCGTGCCACTGTCAACACTGCTGCACCTTGTCCAAAAGGGGAGAGATGCATTAGATAAGCATTTAGGAGTTCAACATACTGTCCAATGACACAGAAAACTTGATGCGCCAAGACACTTGAAAATATCTGCTACACATTCTCCAAAGACAGGTTAAATGAAGGGAGAAAAAAAAGCAATAAACCGTCACAGATGTTTAGAATCTCATAAATTTGTGAGTGATAGTGAGATGTGAGGTGTGTACAGCCACAGAGACGCACACACAAAACCACCTGCAGAAAGAATGAATGAGACTGACAGAGGCCTATAGAGAGCAAAGGAGTCATGTGCGGTTACAGTGAATGGCTGCCTATGCATAATCTATGAGGTCAGACTGCTCATTACAGCAACTAAGTCACAGATTAAGGTTGAAGTGTCCACTTGAACCTTTACACTTCTTCTACACTTCCACTCCTGTTCAGTGTCACTGTAGTCCTAATGATCTTTTGTTGTTTTACTTTAATGTCTTTCTTCCGTTTGTTTAACTGCATTGAACTATTTGCTTTTTTATTTTTGCAGTTTTCAGGTCTATTTGTCTGTTAGTTGTTTACTTCATTGTCAATAATTGCCATGGAAGTGAAGATTTAAAGCCCAAAACATTTGAAAGTTGCACTGTCTTTAGCATTCAGGGGAAGCTCTAAAAGTGAGGAAGAGTGTGAACTATCAATCAACCTGAGGCTAATGCCGAGGATTTAGAACCAACTAAGAACAAGCTGAATTATTGATGAGCAACAGAAAATGACAGATAAAGACAGAGCACGGAGGAAACACACGATGATAAATAACATAAACACAAATCTTAAAAAACTTGGACAATAGACAATCTACACTAACGCTGGGCTTCACTAAGAGGATACACACACTAATTTTTTACCTCCAGGGTGTATTCCTGGTGGATAAGGCCGGCTGGGGGCCGTATGACTCTCCCCTTCTCTTCCTCCTCCTGTGATGCCTATGCCTCCTCCTCCCTTCATCCTCGCCGACAGACTTCCAGACTTCTCCATGTCCTGGTAGCCAGAGAGAAGCAGGCAACAGAGTTGAGACAGTAAAGTGTGAAAGACATGAAGGATAAGAAATGTGCGTGTTAGAAAAAGGAGAGGGAACGAGTGAGAGGGAGTGGATTGTATTGGTTGATTCAGACCCTCTGTGAGTGAGTCAGTAGAGCTGCAGGAACTGAATACTCTGCAGGAAGTACCGTACATCCTAGAGGAGAAGCTCCAGTACGAGCATGAGCCTCCAATGAAATGTTCTCCAATATAACACACCCTGCTGAGTCAACACAGCAAAACCACATATCTATTTCCCCTGGGAGAATGCTTCACTGCACAAAAAAGTCAAAAAATTAAGTCATACGTGCACATATTAAGAACTAAAGAAAATCTTACAACAAGGGTCTCAAGGACACTATTTCTGCAGTGGATGCTCATAAAATACCAAACAGAAATCTTATTTTCTTTTACTTTGAAATAGTGTTTTTGAGAACAGACTTTCTTCCTGTTTCCTCCCAATGATGGGGCCTTTTTGGACAGTAATCCCACAGAGCCGTGCATGTGTGCTGCCTGCTGTTGCGGTCAAATACGGTAAGTCACTCAGTAACCTAATCTTCCCTCCTGTCTGCTCCATTCATACACAAACAGAGGCCGTGGATCACATGTTCCATCCATCCATCAACACTCTGATCCATTCACACTCAGATGGCAGATCAGGTGGAGGCAGCACGACCAGACAGTTTTATACACCTCAGAGTCGCAGCTAATGGGGAGTATTCATCTGTTGTTTCCCCACTTCATTAATGAAGTGATTAGCCTGTAAAATATCAACTTGAAATGAGCTGAATGACCATAAAAGTCCTGCATTCAAAACCAAGGTCATTTTCTCACTCATTTACTCACTCAAAGCACCCATTCTGCAGTAAAATGCTTGTGTTTCACAATCAATCAAACTCAATCAATCAAACTTTATTTATGTAGCCTTTTTCATACATAATATAATGCAACACAAAGTGCTTTACAAGAGTTAAAAACAATATAAATCAAAACAGAACAAAAACATCATATAAGATGTTTTTTTATGAGAAAAATCCACACACAGAATTTCCAGATTTGGAGATACATGGTTTTCACAGGACAGGAAGGAGATGAAAAATTGTAATCTGAAAAGTAACTAGTTACTAAAGCTTTAAGACAGCTGTGGTGGAGTAAAAAGTACAATATTTGCCTCTGACATGTAGTGGAGCAGAAGTTTAAAGATGAAAAAAATGGAAAACTCAAAGTACAAGTACCTTGTATTTGTACTTAGGCACAGTACTTGAGGGAATGTACTTAGTTACATTCTATCACTGACATGTCAGCAGACTTCCCAGCATGCATTGTTTAAGGTTTAAAACTCTCCAGGGAGTCGTCTTTCTTGTAGTTTAAAGAAAACATACATGGTGAAACTTGCTGTGGATCTTTAAAACATGTTCAAAGCTGCTTGAGAGGAAGATATGTATAAATTCAGTCCCAACATCGGATTGAGATGTTTTACAGCGGATAAAACAATCAAACACACAAATTACTTATTCATGTGATGGCTTCTATATTTCCAAAGCACAAGGTATGGTTTGGTTAGAATGTGTGATTTGTTGTGAATCACTGTCAGTACTCACTATGCTGCTGTCTGAGAGCACCGGGTCAAACAGACTGTCCAGGTAGCGGTCCATCCCTCTCTGAGTCTGGCCGTCACTGAACGCATCCGACTCTACTGGACACAGTCAGACAGACAGTCAGACAGACAGCAGAGGAGCTTTCAACATGGCTGTTCCACTTTATGTTCATGACTGCTCATTACTGAAGACACTGCATATTATATTACAATAGAAGATACACTTAGTAATGCTGTACATATTCTTATTATGTATGTGAAGCGTGTGAGTGTCTGTGGTGTCTGTGTGTGTGTACCGTGGCTGTAGTAACCATCAGAGTCGGGCAGACTGTAGGCTGGTCTGCTGCTGCTGCTGAGAGGAAAGGCAGGAGGAAGCTCCTCATCTGAGTCAAAGCCACTTCCAAACAAAGCACTGAGAGGAGAGTAGAGGAGAGGAGAGGAGAGGAGAGGAGAGGAGAGGAGGAAAGGAAAGGAAAGGAAAGGAAAGGAAAGGAAAGGAAAGGAACGGAAAATTAATGAGAGTTAAATTGATGTCTTTGGTGTAAACATCTACATTTCATATATTTGTACATGCATGTATTTGTGTGTCTTCTGTGGACTGACAGGCTAGCGTTAGCTCGGACTCTAGCAGGGTCGTCCGTGCTGATGATGAAGTAGCTCTTCTGCTTCGGAAAGTCAGGCGGAAGCTCCAGGTCTGCGATCAAGTCCATCACGTAGTCGTGACCGGCTAACTCCACCCACTGGCCTTGCTCCTTCATCAGAACTGAACTCCCCCTCCACCAGTCGGACACTCCCCTGGAAGATGGACTGCATGCTTCAAATACCTGCCTATATCTTGTTAATACTGCACTCAAAGCATCAATATAACTTTTGTTTCTTATGCTTAAGTATGAGATATCAGCACCTGTGGCGCAGTATGTCCCCTGCTAAATCCTCTCCACTGGTCCAGGAATGGACCGGACACAGGAACGATCCCCCTACAGAGTGAGAAATCACACCAGTTGTTTAGTGTTAACAAGCAAAATGCAATGAATTGTGCCGTTTAAAGACTGAGAGCCCTGCAGATCCATCACCTGATCCTGACTGGCAATGAATAATCAATGATGAAGGCTGTAACTGATCCCACTCAACACAAGTGATGCCAGCAGTCCCTGCCACGCACTTGCTTTTCTTTGAGGTGTGCTTATTTGATATTAAATTTGGAGATATTTTGTACAACGCTACATAAAGGAAAAAAAAATGTGAGTATTTGTTCTGACATTATACCATAGGAAGAGCAAAGGAGTAATGTTAAGAATAGAGTAAGATGTATCTCACCGTCAAAACAGTGCACGTGCAACACCATGTTAGCCTTCTTCCTATTGGCTGTCCACTCCAGAAGCGACAGCGGGTAGGTCCGCGCCGTCTCGGGGGTGGAGCCTGAGCTCAGCTGTGTCTTCTGGTTGGCTTGGATGAGTCTGTGTTGCAGCAACGCCTGGCAGCCAGCAGGGCCGTAGTCTGATACAAACCTGGAGAGGACAAAGGCAACTGAGCGTCTCCTTTTTATTGGAAGAAAAAATACATTTTGTTCATGTTTCATTCATTTTCCGTTTTTTTTTCCCCATAATGGAGGCATAAAGGCAAAAATAAGAAAAAATGACATAGTTGAGGAGGTTTCCCTAAGTTTTATTTACATGTAGTTTATTATTACCTAACCCACATTTGCTTGTGAACGTGTGTGAATGTACATATTTCATATGATTTCTGTGAAGAAGAAATCACGTCTCACTTCAGCAGATATTTGTCCATCTTGGGCGACGGGGCGAAGCTGCAGACACACGCCAGCAGCAGCAGCCAGCCTCGCTCGGCGTTCTCAGCGTTCACATTCCTCCACACCTGGTTGACAACCTGAGCCAGGATCTCGTCCCGTAACCCTGGAGATGACAGTCCTCTCTGGATGATGTAATTCCCAAACATGTTCTCCTGCGCCCCGTTCAGGTGAGGGTCCCCCATGAAGCGTAACACCTGAAAGCAAAATAAAGGCAAAAGCCATTACGGCTAACCTACAACTGACTGACTTATAGTGACTGTGTAGCTGAACAGACTCTTGTTATGTTCAGTGGAGTTTTTAGAAAAGTCAGCCCACCATGATGAAGAGCTCCAGAGCTTCTCTTGTCAGGTCCTCCTCTATGCGGGTCAGAGGCGACTCCACAGGTGCCATCAGCATCCCAAACTTTGGTTCCTATAACAACAAACGATGGACAGTGTTTTTAAGAAGCACAATACATTTACACATCAGGTATGTTTATTCCATGATTTAAACAAATCTCAGGAATAACCTCATATAGTTGAAAGGGCAGTTTTGAACACTGGTGGAGCTATATATGCAGATCTTTAATCAAGTACTAATACCACACAAGTTGCAGCCATAACTGCAACCAATCATTATTAATCAACTGTTTATTTTCTTCATTAACTGATTGATTGTTTAAAAAAGTTTCACAAAATAAGGTCCATTAATTTTCTGTCAGTTGACTAATGGATTAATCAGCAAATCATTTACTTGTACTTGTCTATACAGTTGAGTCATTTAATTTAAAGAAAGTATCACATTTTATAAGCTATGTTATGTTTGCAATTATCTTAATCTGAAAAGTAACTAAAGCTGTCAAATAAATTTAGTGAAGTAAAGTAAAGCAAAGTAGTGAAAAAAGTCTCAAATGAAATAAAAGTACCACAGAAAAAAAGTAAATGTACTTGGTTGCATTCCACCACTGCTTTTAAGGAGCATATTACACTGTATCTTTCCTGCTGGTCTGTAGGAGAGAACCTGGCTGTAACACTGAGGCACGTCTCACCCTGAAGTAGATCTGCACATAGCGGAAAAACGGGTGGTTGTTGATGTCCAGGGGTAGGGTGAGTTGAGCCTGGTCTTGGATATGAGGAGCTTGAAGCAAAGCCAAACAGTCTGAATGCAACTCCCTCCTGACTAGAACGAGAGAGACACGACAGATCAGCCAGCACACATATACTGTGGGAGCATGGAGGCCTTTAAATATACTGTGCTGCTGTTGAAGCTGACCAGACTTGATATTTAGGGCATAAAATTGATTTTTTTAAATTGACATAAATTAGTTGTTTGTCATCTTCTCTTATGGTTTATTAATCAGCTGATGCCACTCATATCCCACACACTGTGGCTGCTGACGAGATGAGACACGTTCAAAGAGCTGAACCAAGTGCTCAGCAGTTTGGTTCATGAATAATATGTGTGACAAACACTAATGTGGACTTCTCAAAAAGACATTTACAGACCTCCTGCTGTCTGCAGCAATGCACCCAGCTCTGCAGGGATCACCAAGTGTGTGACGTTCACCACCTCCCTCTTGGCCAGCTCCTGAAAGAGTTATTGCTTTTTTACTGTGTCTGCAAAGTGACGATACATTTAGACAGTCACCCCTCAAATCTGAGTAACAAGAGAAGAGCGCAGCACTTGTATGGATAACTTTTAAGTCCTTCTGTAAATCATGTCCAAACCTCCATCCTACCATCTCTCTCCTCTTCCTCTCCTCTTCAGCTTTCCTCTGGGCATTAAACTTCATCTACAAACACATGACAGACATCACACATTGACTATTTTCACTTCAACAGTACAGGAAGTACATGCAGGAGTGATTTATACGGGCATGAATGGCTGCATCAGTTAGATATGAAAGGTCTTCATGCACCTTGATGTATCGCCTGCGGTTGACGTACATGTGGACGAGGGAGCGGAACCGAACCAGACTCTCCCTCATCTTCACATAGCGCTTCCTGGAGGGCAGAATGAGAAATGGAAGACCATGAAGTTTTACATCACCATAAGCATAGGTCTAATTCAACTTTGTA
Source organism: Chaetodon trifasciatus (assembly GCA_037975065.1). Lineage (NCBI taxonomy): Eukaryota > Metazoa > Chordata > Actinopteri > Chaetodontiformes > Chaetodontidae > Chaetodon > Chaetodon trifasciatus. The sequence goes on from JBBMOE010000033.1 coordinate 5,322,167, forward strand.
GTTGTGCTGCAAGTACTTCATTACAGATATCCACCGTTACAATGTGTTTTTATGGTCAGGATATGGACTTTTATTATGTAGTTTTCATGTAATATGCATAGGTCTATTCAGTTTGTAGGGCTCATTGTCTTAAAGGTGCAGGTCGTAACTGCTTTACTGTATCGCCCTGCCGCAACATTGCATCTCAGCTGTGGAAATGAAACCTGTGTGCACTCCACCACATGACATGAACCATAGCTCAAATGCATGCCATGTGAAATCTACCATATGTTCCTTCAATATCCAATTAGACCAAAATATAAAGGTATTGTTTAGGATGTCAGCCACTGCTTTAAGTCACTCACTGCCCTCTAAAAAGTGTTAAATCTCTGTGTTCCCAATTAAGTCAATAATAAAGCCTGATAAAGTCTTCTCATCTCAAGCCTGACCTTGTGAGGAAGCCTCTGCACTGTGCCTGCAGCCCGATGATCTTCTTGCGGAAGGCCACAAAGCGTTTTCTGACGAAGAACATGCGAGTGTAACGCTGCAGAGTGAGAGCAGCAAGTTGACGTGTGCGCTCCCGTTTACACTCCAGCAACTGGTAGATGTCCTCCTTCAGAAACAGCTGCCATGAACACATTTGAAACAAAAAAATAACAAAAAGGTTTTCCTCAGTACAGCTCAACATAACAACTGTCACTGTTTCTTTCATTTGTGAAAGGGTTAGCATGAACAAATGAGAGGAGGACCTCACCTTCGTGACTCCGACGTGGAACGCTCCTGGTCTGAGAGGACACAGTTTACCGAGCATTATCACACAGTTCTCTCCACTTGCAGCTGGAGGCTCTCGTATCCCCACCAGGGACTTATACCTGGGTATGACACACAAAGACACACACACACACACACACACACACACACACACACACAAAAGAAAAAAAAAAGAAAAAAGAATGTACTGGCTTTAAGAAATAACAGTAATTATGACACTTGGCTAAAACTGGCCTTGGTAATCCACATATAACATATATGGTATGTATTTGTTTTCTGAGAAAGATCTACCAGATACTTGACATTGTGATTCAGAACAACAGATTGCTTTAAACGTAGACACAGACTGATGACAAATTAAAGGGAAAAGCATCTGCTGAGCCACCGCAAGCCTCCAGAACAGCTTCAATGCTCCTTGGCTGAGATTCAACAAGTCTCTGAACTCTACAAAGGATGAACAATATTCCTCCAAACAATATTCCCACGTTTGATGTTTTGATGGTGACTATTGCTATATCACATGTAGATCATTTGTTTACAGCAGCAGGGTGTTAACAAACAGTCTACAGCTATGCTAACAGATCTGTGAGGCTGTCCCTAGACTCAGTGGTGCTTTGAGCTAGCATGCTAATATGTTCACAATGACAATGTTAACATGTTGATGTCTTGAGCGTATCACATTCACCATGTTCATTCATCTTAGTTTAGCAGGACGGGATAGATAAATCATTTTGATGATGATTTATTTGCGTGTAAAATGTGTAAACTCTCTCATTTCCCAAAACGTGTGTTTACTCCATCGAGCAGACAGGATGAGACAACGTTTTAAACCCTCGTGGTTGCATGATGCCAGTGAATGGAGTAATACAGGGTAAGGCCACAGAGAAGCGCCAAAGTGCCTTCCACCATCCAGTGACTGTGCATGTTACCTGAACAGGAAGACGTAGAATGGCATTCTGACAGGATACCCCTCTCTACGGATCCTAATGGTCTCTAGGATGCCAGAGTGTCTCAGCTGGCTGCTGACCAGCTCGTCCTCAAACACACCTGGTTGCTGAACGCACATGTATCGCATTGGAAAAAACAATGACAATGACGTGTCATTACCTGGAGGATGCAGTGAGACTGAACTCGTGCATGCAAAATGAAAATCTACCTTCATATTATTTGGCTTAATGCAGCGAACAAAAAAAGGGTTGCACCTGAAAGGGAAGAATAGAAGTAAACCAGCTGAATGATAATGACAGCGAAGAGCTCATTTTCTATGCTAATGCAAGAAATTTGCCCATGGGATTAAATAAATACACAAATATTGATAACTAGAAATAATAACATCTTTAAAACTGAAACTTGAAACTGAAACCAGTCTGTGGACAGCATCTGTCTGGTTCACCTCTCCATCTTCTCCACCAGCTCTAGCAGGGACTGTTGGAACTTGCTGCTGACAGTGGGAGCTTGATATTTTCTGGTGACTGTGCTGCTCTTCCTAATGTGACCTCCTCTCTGCTGACCTGTGACCTCTGCGTGAACCAGGAAGAGGTTTGACACCATCTGGACACAAACAAATACATTCACATATATTTACTGCCATTGTGTTAACGTGACTGTACAGGCATATGCTGGTCTGAAGCTGCTCCTCTCACCTTGTTCTTGCTCTGGATGAACAGGTCCAGGACATCCTGACGGACCTGGTCGTAGTTCTTATCAAGGAACTTGTAAACCTGCATCATTGACATCATGAATTATCGACAGCCATGCTAGCGACTCTATGAGGTTTTACTTAGGGATAGCTGTGCACTGAGCTAAAAGTTTGAATGTGTGTTCCAAATTTCATGCTAATCTACAGTAGATGTGGAGATATTTAGTCTGAATCAGAGAAGTTGATGACTGACTGACCAACAGACAGACAGACATTGGCCTCACTAAAGCAATTCTGCTACAATGCCTAAAAACACCTGACGGGCCAATAGCAGGTTCTGTCACTCAGGATGAGCCATGGAGGAGCTGTGTACCTGGTAGGTGACCCGGCCAGCAAAGTGCTTGATGGTGAACTCTGGGAGGGGCATCTTTGGCTTCAGATACAGCGAGTTGTGGCCATGGTGATAGTGACACTTTTGGAGGAAAGTGTGGTCTGTCGCCTGGCAACAAAGCAGCAGACTCTAAGTGATGTGTACAATGATTTAACATATTTAATATACAACAGATGCACAAGTGTCTTCAGGTTCTCCTGCCCCACCTGTGGGAAACAACTCTGGTCATCCAGAATTCTCAGTATCCCATGAGGCTTTGCAGCAATGAGGTCAATGCAGGGCTGATTGTCACTGAATGGGATGTCCTGCCAGGGGATCTGTTCCCGGCTGTACTCTTCCTGCACGGAGAGTTCACATATCTTATTATTGTTTCCGTCAGTCAGCTTAGCAATTAACTCATTAATGGTTCCAGTACTAGTTGAGATCTATTTATTTGATGCAGTTTGAGGTGTTTTGTGTGCAGGCACGTGTGTGTGAGTAATTGAGTGTCCCCGCAGGTGTGACGTCGACTCACCTGTTCTTCCCTGAATACAATCCTGTTGAAGAAGAACTGCAGGTACTCGTTTGCATAATTAATGCAAAGCTGCTCAAAGCTGTTGAAAGCCAGATCCTGTTGTTCCCACACACACACACACACACACACACACACACACACACACACACACACACACACACACACACACACAGCTGGTAATTCTTAATGTCTAAAGAGTGATTATTCTGCAGTTGACAGCTGATACGATGCTCGGTCGGCATCATCCTGCGTGAGGATGAAAAAAAAACACTTGCTTACCTCAAATCCGTAAATGTCCAAGATGGAGATGGAGAGGGTGTGTTGGCGAGGGTACACCTGAGCATTGATCCTCTCTGTTAACCAGTGGAAGAGCAACGAGTACAGGATCTTGGCAACAGCATCTCTGGAGAAAGATGTGTGTGAAAGACAGACAGGAATATTGGATGGAGATGAGAAAGAGAGACAGAGAGGAATTAAAAGCGGCTCATACATAATTCACCATTATTTTGTGAGGAGTGTGAGGAAGAATGAATTAGTCATGAGATAGGACAGATTATAAAGGGCCATGTAAAGGCTCACATCCATTACTCTGTGGTTAAATGTATCTCCAAACATGCTGATTTTGAATGTGAATGTTTCCCATAAACTCAAGGATTAAGTTTTCATCTATGGATTGAGTGAACTCTCTTGAGAAAATGCATCGTCACAGAGCTGAAAATCAGGCTGTTTCTCTGACCACATTAAAAGTTGACTTTTTGGACTTTCACATGGTTTTCACAGGACAAAGACACTACAAACACATGATGATCTTAAAGAATATGATGCACTGGTGGAGATTAAACTGCCCAACAGTCTATAAAGTACCTTAAATATCTACAGCAGTAAAATGCAACATACACATGAATGCAGCAGTAATATTAATCCAAAAACATCATATTTAATAGAAAACACTGACAGGGATGTTTCACAGCAGAATGAGTACTTTTATGCAATATTTGTAGTATTTTTTTCTGGTAATACTTGCAAAAAAAATAATGTTAAGGATCTGAATACAGATATTCAGCTTTTCAGAAAGACATTATATGTGAAATACATGTGGAGGAAAAAAACACATTTTCATGGAGTGCATGTTGGGTATTGCAGCTGTCACTCACCTGGCATCAACAGCACTTTCCACAGTCAATGGCGTGTAGATCTTGTCCCTCATCGTCTCCTGTAGAGAAGACAGCAGATACTGAGGCAAAGCCTTTTATGAGGAGTGAATGGAGAACAACTGCAGCCTCAGTGTACCTTTCTGATCATTAAACGCCGCTCAAATCTCTTTTTTCCTGTTTGTTAAGACATTTGTTTTGCTACTGGACCTTCTTTTGTGCTTTAAATCCTGGAAACCTCCTCCACGTCCTCAAATACTTACATTTGATTTCAACAGTTTTACCGCTTAATGTTTCTATTTTAATATTTAAAGCCTCCACAAGCCCATAGTCCACACACACGGTGTTTTTGCTAATGTTGCCTAATGAGGCCTGTTGGAGCAGACTGAGCTTGATTGACAGCTCCCTCACTCTCCTCTTCTGTAGCTGTAAGAGCGAAAAAGTTGGCCTTTCCCACAGCAGACCTTTTGACTCAGGAAAAGCACAGATGTTGCAAATAACATCACTGAAGGCTCGGATTTATTCAGGTGTCCCAGTAAGTAATGATAGTAATGAATATAAGGAGCTCTGATTCTTATTTTCACATTAGGAAAAGGTAAATAAAACCCATTTTAAGCTTCAGCTTCTTGCAAGCTGATACCTCAGCTCAGGCAACGTACGCCAGGCGCTGCAGGTTGCAGTCAGAGCTCATTGCCACATATTTTGTTACAGTTCAAAAAACCTTTAAATGGAGTGAAGTCGTCTTGTGTAGCTAAACCTTATCATCATGCTGCTAAATGCCAATTTGTTAGTCCTAACTTTTTCTACATTCCCCCACCGTTCCGCTCTTTCCTCCCATCTTCTTCACTTCTTCCTCCGACTTTTATCTCCTCTCGACCTCGCTGACATCCTCTTTACTTCCCTGCTTCCTTTCTAATCTCCCTCTTGTATTTCTTCTACTTTCTTATTCATTGAGCGTCTGGCACTTGGGGTCTGATCAGATACAGAATGCTTTGAGACTTGAGACCTTGTCTTCATTAAATGCACTAGATCATCGCACTTAAACGCAGACAAACACACACACACACACACACACACACACACACACCCACACACACACACACACACACACACACACCTCATCCAGCAAAAGGAAATGAGTGGATACGACAGACTCCTCTCCTGTTACATAGAAACCATAGGAACCGGCTTTGTAATTAGAAAATGAATTATACAAAAGGCTCATAGTGTAGTGTATAAGAGTGCGTATGTGCAGACATGTGCGGACAGACATAAGATGCGCCATGATCTGATACTTCTAATGTACTCCTCCGAGTCAGAGGAGTTAAAAGACCATCAGGACAACTGGAATCTTTTAGATTCTGCTTCTTAGACCGGAGACTGAAAAGGATGTTACTGCCACTGGAATACCACAGAATGTGGATTTTAAAACAGATTTGCCAAGAGGGCAAATAATTTGGGTGGCTGAAAGGTTTTTTTTCCCAGGATTTCCACTTTGTTAACTAATACGATGTGACTGGAACAAGGAAATACAGCGGATGGAGAACTGGAATACTCCTTTTGTGAAGAGGGTTGTTGAGCGTGTTTCCTTCTTCTTCCTTTTCATTTTTGTAGGTGCTTATGATCCACTGATGCCAGCAGGGACATTCCTGTTCATCTTGCATCCTGTGGAGCTGGTGTGGATTTAATGTCTTTTTGCTCAAGGACAAAATGGCAAATTAAAGCGCACACTCAGTGTGTGTCATAGATGCTGCATCTATAGCAAAGGAGGATGCAGGCGGGTTCAAGGTTAAAGTCTTTCAAGTGCTGCTCTTTCCTGTGGAAGTCTTTCTTTATACCCGTTAACAGCGACGGCTCTTTGGCTGCCTGAAGCAAAGCAGCAATTAATTTTCCTTCATGTCCCCTGAAGGTGTTTGGATGTGAGAGCGCAGCCTCATCTGCTCATTTACAAAACCCAGTGCAAGCCAGATTTTTTTGGTTGTGCTTTCAAATGAGATCATCAGATGGAAAAACATTTTGTAAGTACTTGTGTGTAAATTCAATGGATTTTTGCTCTGGACTTCAGGAGATTTGATATAGAGCCAATGAGTACAACCCATTCTTTTCTTTGTTTTGCCTGTGTGATGGAGGTAACACCCCGGCAGCTACGAGAATCAAGACAAATAATCACATGGAAATATGAGCATGATGACGTGTCTGTGAACTTGAACTCCTCAAGCAAATTAAAGGAGCGGTTTTGGACAAAGAACTCTCATTGAAAAGGGGTTGGAGCATTAAAAGCTGGAATCCCAACAAAAACATAACTGAAAGGTCTCATCCCACAAGCTATAGTACACTCACTTCTGCTGAGGGTGGCTATTTATAACAACGTGTCATAATCCAATATGACAGACTACAAACAGCAGCAGTAAAGAGATGCTTTCACTGCCTGAAGCATCACTCTGTGTGAATACTGTATGTGTCCATTTATGTCTGAGTACTGTATGTGTCTGTGTGCCAGCATGCTTGTTTGTGCGTCATGGACGTGTGTGTAGAGTGTAAGTGATGCACTCAAATACTCAATGTTGACATCTGCGGTTGCATTATGTTTTAATTGTTTTCTGAAGTGCTTCTGTTACCGCATAGAAACTAAATCGGACTGCTCTACGCAAGGTCAGATTTGATGTGAGATTTGTCTTTCCACACATAATGAATGAATGACGGACATCCTAGGTTAGAGGTGAGACAGCCGACAGGTAACTAAAATCCAAGACACATCGATGCAGTGATGAGTAACAAGGTGTCAGAGCAAATGATACCACAGCCAAAGCTCATTATTTACAAAAGTGAACTGACAATAGAAGCTAAGTGACAGCAATGGCAGATTGTTTAATTGGACATAATGTGTCACATTATACTAAAAGGGGGAAGAAATTAAAACAATAGGCACTGGTTATATGTAACAGCTCCTCTGTTGTACTACAGAAACATGTTGCAGACATGTAGCAGCATCAGTAGAAAGCTTCACTTTCTACTGATGCAGAAAGAAAAACAGGGGTCTAATTACAGACACCCTGGTGTCTCAGTGAATAATCTACAGGGGAAGTGTGGATGATTAGCTAAAAGTAAGATAGCCAAGAGCCTAATGCCCCACAAGCCTTTGATCAACAGAGAGAGGCAGCTAACTTATAAAGTCAACTTTGCAAAAGTAACAGTGACAGCAGTTTGCCTCTTTGTGTGGGATCAACAAGTGTGTGTCCTTTGTCCTTCGTGTGGTGGGTGACACACTGTCTTTCAGGGCATATGTGTGTGCAAGCATGAGAGACAGTGACATGCTTCCATGTTCCTGTACCTGCCTGTCAACATTAGGTCAAACTCAACTGTAGATGTACTGAAATTGATGGACAACAGAGAAAATAACAACCCAGTCCAAGAATGACAAGGATCCAAACCTCGAATGCTTCCTGTTTTCAAGCAGGAAAACTGCTTTCAACAGTATTGTGACACTTAATTGAGCAGTGATTCTCCAGTTTGATACTGACTGTGACTTTGTAGGTGATGGCTTTCTGTAGTCCCTCTGGAGAGATCTGCAGCAGCTCTGCCACCACTCTGATCTCCTGAGCGCTCACCACTGACGCCACCTCCTGGCCATCAGCCTGTGGTGCAGCACGGAAAGAAAAGGACAAAAACACTTCATCTGCTTTGCTTACAATCATCCTTTTCTAATGCCAGTACTTTTTATTGTCATCGCTTTTCACACATTGTCCTGGTAAAGGTTAATTCATTTATTATTTTGAGTTGATTATATTTCTTTCATCCAGGCAGCCAAAATATTCTAAAACAGTATCAAAAATATGTACTGCATTTCAGATATATACAGTGTTTTTTGAATTGGCTGAATTGTCTCTAGGTGATATTAGTAACAAAAATAGGAAGAAAGACAGAAAGATCACTTTGGAAATGTTACCTCATGTCTTTGAAAGTAGACATTGCCCAGGTGCAGTATGGAAGAAAGAACTCTAAAGATGGCCGACTGGTCTTCAGGGGTGAAGTGGAGGATCTCCATGGCAGCAAGCAGACGCAGGAAGTCATCTGCATCATTCTTTCCTGTTATCCCACAATCCCCTCCCTGAATGGAGAGAGAGAGAGAGAGAGAGAGAGAGAGAGAGAGAGAGAGAGTGTCTCCGTATCTTTCCTGAAAAGACTGATGATTATGCCTCACTGTGTCTTCCTACCTGGTTGAGGTAATAGTAGGTCTCAGCCTCTTGTAGATAGAAAGCCTGCTTCTGCTGTGAGGGAAGACCTGCCAGCATCTCGTAGAAGATGTGATAGTTCCTCTCATCTTTGGCCTGAGGGGGAAACACACAGTTAAGACTTTCACATACAGAAAAGCAGAAGAGATGTGTGTGTGTGTGTGTGTGTGTGTGTGTGTGTGTGTGTGTGTGTGTGTGTGTGTGTGTGTGTGTGTGTGTGCGTGCGTGTGTGTGTGTGTGTGTGTATCACCTGGAAGACGATACGGGACTTTTCCAGTAGATACTGAGAGGTTATGGCACCACTGATCACACCACTGGACAGAGAGAGAGCCAATGAGAAAAGAGAAGAAACAGACAAAAATAAGACTGCAATTATATTTGATAATAAGTTTTAAAAGTGATTAAAGAAAAGATGGAGTTAGAGAATTAATGTCATACTCACTCCTCCAGAAAGACCTCTATGTATTTCCCGAAGCGACTGGAATTATCGTTCCGTACAGTTTTGGCATTTCCAAAAGATTCCAGCAGAGGAGCTGCCTCGAGTATCTGCCGGGCATTCAAACATGTAGTGCATCAACAACCTCTATCATTACTGGGGGACAAACATGCTGAAAATGTCTTGCTCTGACAGAAATGGCTGGTTTATAGCGTACATGTTTACTGTTTTCTTGGTTTTTCTAAAACAAAATGGCAAGAAATAACTAAAATGCAAAGTACATGTTGATTCTGTGTAAAATGTAGTTAAATAAAAGACTATTTAATACAAAACATTTGTGATTTCACACTCGGATACTTGAAGGGGTGCTTGACAGATTATATAAAGCCATTAAAAGACACTGCAGGAGAAAACATAGCATCTCTAATGAATACTGTCACACACCACAGCAAAACACAGCAAACCACTATTCTTATGACCATATGTGAAGCAGGGAACCCCACTACCTCAATCTGCACCAAGAGGAGCCAGAGACATGGAAGAAAAGACGCACAGAGGCGTTAGTCATCCTTCAGAACAGGAACGTGTGTGTGTGTGTGTGTGCGTGTGTGTGTGTGTGTGCATACCTGTTGCGCAAGATTGCATTTGTGATCTATTGCTGCTAGGTAGCGAAGGACTAGTTTGGTGGCCTCTGTTTTCCCAGATCCGCTCTCCCCACTGAAACACAGTAAGGTTACACTCACTGGACAGAGATAACACCCATCAATATGACTCAGTAGTTGACACAGTATATACAATGAATTGTCCCAGGGCTCTGGTAAAGGGGGGGCTGTGGGGGCTACAGCCAGTGTGACACACAGTGGTAATATAATTTAGACTTTTAGCTTTTTGAATTATCTCTGATAAATACTAATTATTTTGTGGCTTGACTGCTTGCCCCCAACTGAGCAAAACATTTGGAGGAGCTGCTCAATATAAAGTCTATATTTCTTCACTTTGAATAGTCCAAAACCAACTAAAATATGAGGCTATGGGGAAAAAAGGATGCACTGTCCAGTCGTGACATACATGGAATGAGCCTGACTTTGTGCTGTTGCCTCATTCAGATCAACCCATAAAACGATAGAGAAAAAAATGTTGTTTCGGAAACAACAAAGACAGAAAACTTCTACTATCTACACTTTTTGGACCCCCTCATGACAAAACTAGTGCAGGCATTTAGTATTCTTCAGTGGTAGGCAGGATTAACTTTCTCAATTTGCATAGCAGGCTGTGATAATCCATTTGCTAAAAGGTAAAGTAGTGGAAAATCCAGTTATTTTGATGACAAGGCCAAGGAGTGAACATTATCCGCACTTTGAGCACCAGTACACCCAGCTTTTATTAATCACTTAGAGCGTCCATTATTTGATCCTTCTCACCTCCCCACTGGTGCTGCTGGAGTGTTCGACTTAATTGGCTAAGTGATGTGAGGCCAGGCTTATCTTGCATTAGCCAAGGCCTCAATTCCACTTTTACGTTAAACCACCTGAAACGCTCTTATGCACGCTCGTGCACACACACACACACACACACACACACACACACACACACACACACACACACACACACACACACACACACACACCTGTGCTTCACCACTGCCAAAAGCTTAGCACTGAATACTACAATTATGTAAGCTTGGCTAAGGGTGGAAGAGGTGTGTGTGTGTGCCCCTGTGTGCGTGTGTGTGTGTATTTAGGGACAGTGGCACCTTGACCACATTCCAGCATAAGGTTTCAACTCAATGGCTGGTTAGCTAAAAACCGGGCCATTACTGGTCACTGTACACCAGACCGCAGTTACCCCTTAACACGCACCCAGTGACTCGCACACAAACACAGGACTTGCACACATGCGCTTGGACATGCAAACCTCTGAAAGATAATCTGCTCCTGGCCCAGACCTGGCTGGGCTTTCCTTACAGGTGTCTCCTTCCGAATTCGGCTAGAGTGTTCCAGGTGTGTGTGAGTGTGTGCATGTGCAGGCATTTGTGTATTTCCTATGATTGTTTCTGTTAATTTCTAAAAGCATGCAGCTATGTGCAAGTGTGTGAAGGTTCTGCATAAGTGTTTGTTTTACATCTGACTTGGATGTAAATGAGCTCAGTGAGTGTATGTGTGTTTGTGTGTGGAGATCAGTTTTGACATGGAGCAAGGCGCCTGTGACAGATAGACGCAGCTTGAGAGGAGTGAAGGATGTCTTAAGTTTGCCGGCCAGAAAACCACAGACAGACACTCATGAATTTACAAACACTAATCCGACTGGAGATGGAAACCTCACTGTCCAAGAAGCTTCACCCTCATTGTGTACATCAACGTTAAACCATTACTAAGCCATGGAAGGCTACTGGTATGCAACAAAGAGTATCTTGCTGCGTTAATCAAGATTTCAAAGTCAAAAAAATCTTTGTATCTGTCTGCACCAGGCATAATGTCTGATCAGAAACGATGAACTCTGAAGTCTGAGGTAAATGGAAAGTGAAGGATTCTAGAGACTTAGCCCCTTACCTGATTATTATGACCTGGTTGTGTTTGGCATCCATCATTTTGGAATAAGCAGCATTTGCTATGGCAAACAAATGCCTGGAGGAGAAAGAGAATCTGCTATTAGATGTCTACAGAGATGAAAGCTGTGAACTCAAACTAAAATATTCTTCATTCATTGCTCTTTTCTATCCTTATCTTCAGTTTTTCTGACCTTATTTCTCCCTTTCCTGCCTTGATTATTTACCTGCATCATTCCTCCCTTCCTTCCATCAGCTTGCTGTCTATCTTTTGTGTTTTTAAAGTACGAGGATACTGACCACTCTAGCTTCAGAATGTTTTCAGTTTACTGTCCCTGCAGCTTGAGGGTGAACACGACTTACGGAGGGTTCTCTCCCAGAGCACAACCCTTGTACAGCAGCACCATGTCCGTCCCATAGATGTTGTACATCTTATAGGGGTTGACAGACACCAGAATACTACCTATGTATGTCTGAAGGACAACAATGAATGAGGAGAGAGAGAGAAAAAGATGTAAAATCAACACACAAACTCAAACTGAACTGAATTGACTTTAAATTTGTAGGTTCAAGACATTTTGTGGGTGGTTGTATGTTGGATGTGTGTGCTGCTCAGACACTTGCATAAATAAGCTCCCGCTCAGATCTTTTCCTCAGGTTCAGCAGAACAGCCCCTTCATGCATCTCCCTAGACAGAAGCATTTGGAAAATATTGTTTAAGGTTAACGTGAAACTTCTCAGCTTGCTCCACCATCTAGATCACTTTTGCATGTTTGCACTGTGGTGATCAGATTTTAGGCATGCTGCAGCAGTGCAATTATACACTTTTCAGCTTCAAGAATCCATTCAGAATCTTGTAACCCATCATGTTTTTGAAGTTTCAAAACCAGGGGCGGAGCTTGGGGACAGGCAAGCCAGGCAGTTGCTTGGAGCCCCAGGGCACTGGGGGGCCCCAGCCACTTATTTACAATTAACGATTATTGATAGGCCTGGGCTTTCAGGAACCTCCGTTGGTCCTTGGACCTCACTTTGAGAACCACTAATCTATTTTTTCAGTATTCATCTCAAATGTCCTGGAAATTGTGCATTTATGTGTACAAAAATCAAATTTTTGCGGCGTGCACCGGTGGGGTGGGGGCCCCAGGGATTTCTTGCTTGGAGCCCCAAGAGACCCTAGCAACGCCACTGTTCAAAACTACTTCTTGGTGTTTAAGACCACTTTGCACATGGTATCGTTTTCTCACTCTCTATACTCTGATAAAGGTTTTTTGAGTGTGACTTTTACTTGTCATTGTAAGTCTCTACTTACTCTAGTTGTGTCATATCTTCCACTCCATCTTCTTCTCGTTGTTCGCGCTGAACCACAGTGGGCAGGCTTCTGATTGAGTACATCTAAAACAAGTAAATACACTCAGAGATGAGGTTGTGGAACATGCACTGATTCATGCACACATTCACACAGAAATCATTCTAATATTGACTGTATCCAGAGTCCCTTCTCTCACTGAAAAAAGTGCTTCACACTTTTTACGTTATTTGTTCATTGTGTCATCACCAGTTCTGAGCATATATTCTGCTCTTTCAAAAATCATCATTACATCCCTTAGTTTCCCAAATAAGCTACCATGCCTGATTACTAATCCATGCTGAACATCCACTTACATTCAAGGTTTCACAACATTACACTAAATTGCATTAGCGATTGTGTCTGCTGCTATGTACATTAGAGTCATATATCAAAAAATTTTACCTTGTCAAACCAGTTCCCCTGTGGTTCCCCCTCCCTGCTCAGATTCCACTCCCCTTGTTCATGTCCCACTTGTCCCTGTCCCATCAGGCTGTGGGGGTCCAGCAGCTCCCCATCTCTATACATGGACCACTTATTGAGGTTCTGCACTGTCCCATGAGGCAGTACCCTCTCTGCACCCCACACATCCACATCTTGCTGCAGTCCCAAACCTTCAGCTCCAGGGCCCTGTGCCCAGTGCTGTTCTGGGCCAGATCCCTGGACCTGGGGTGACACTACAGCATATGATGACGGTAGGCGGAAAGAGGCCCCCCGGAGGTGAGCATTCTGCAGGGCACCAGAGAGGTTAAGTGAGCGAGGTTCTGGGGTACTAGGGGCACCAAGGCGTGTCATGATATTACCATCTGGAAGACGGTACTTTGCCCCACGAAGGTTTGGGTTCTTTGATAGTGCATTAGACAGGTCAAGGGTTTGTGGTGCAGTAGCGGGCTGAGAGCGTGTCATCAGAGTTCCATCTGGCAAACGGTAGGTGGCAGATCGAAGGTTCTGGTTGCGGAGAGCATTGGAAAGGTCAAGGGAGCGTGACTCAGAGGTATCAACAGAACCCGGCTGCCGAAACAGTGATGCATTTGGGAGTCTGTAGGAGGCACCAAGGAGGTTGGTATTTAGCATGGCACCAGAAAGGAGAGGAGAGGTGGGAGCTTGAGTTTGGTTCCGTGAAAACAATGCTGATCCATCTGGGAGCTGAAACTTTGCCTTACGCAGGTTAGCATTCATCAGTGCACTAGATAGCCCTGGTGATGATACTGCACTCTCAGAATTTTGTGTGTTATCTCTCGGATGACTTAGAATTGAATCTGGTAATCGATAAGAGCCCTTATGAAGATTACGACTGAGAAGAGCAGAGGAGAGCATAGGCGAGGATGGGGTGACAGGCTCAGGGGCTGGCTCATTTCTTGTAACCAAAGTTCCATCAGGAAGCCTGTATGAGGCTTTACGGACACTGGGGTTTAACAGTGCAGAGGAAAGCATTGGTGAGGAAGAGGAGGGTGCAGGTGTGGGCTCTGTCCTTGTTACAAGAGTACCATCAGGCAAACGATATGTAGCCTGTCGTAAACTGGGATTGAGCAAGGCAGAGGACAGCATAGAGGATGATAGGGGTGATGGACCTGAGGAAGGTTCAGCAGGTTCAGTTCTGGTGACCAATGAGCCATCGGGTAGTCGATATGTAGCTTGACGAAGGCTTGGGTTCTGCAGGGCATTGGAAAGCATAGAGGGTGACAGTCTCCCACCACCACCTCCACCATCAGCACTAACTGGAGGCTCAACAGGGCCCCGGGACATTGTCAAGGTGCCACCTGGAAGCCTAAACATGGATCCCTGGATTTGGGAAGTCCTAAGTCCACCAGAGAGAAGGGAGGAGGTACCTCTGATATTCCCTTGTTGAGGTGCAGTGGGAGGTGGGATGGGAGAGACAGGAGACATGGGGGAGAGGTGTCGCTGAAGGGGTGATGCAAAGGAAGCATTACGTATCTGAGAGGTAAGCATAGCAGAAGACAAATGTGGGGAGGAGGGTACAGAGGGGGCAGGAGGGGCTGTTGCTTGAGGGGGTGAGAGGACATTTGTATATAGGTTGGCATTGCGTTGTAGAGGAGATGCATAGGAGGCGCTGCGCAGGTGGGAGTTCTGCATCAATGCATTGGATAAACCAACAGTGGCGTATGGGCTCACCTCCTGGCTGACGTGCACATCAGCTGACATCTGTCCCTGCCCACCAGGGACAGGAGAAGGGCTTCTCTGTAAAGGTGTGGTGATGCTGGAATTCTGTAAATAAGGGTTCTGAAGCCTATGTCCCAGATAAGGTGATGAGGGTGTGGGATGGGGGAGGTTTTGAGAGTAGACTTCATCCTGTGTTTGAAGGATGGAGGGTCTCTCTAAAGGAGAAGAATAAGCAGCTGTTGAGTAAGGGATGGAGGAAGGAAGAGGAGAAGGAGGAAAGGGAGCACCTACAACCTGAGGGTGTGGTAAAGCATTTGTAAGCATTGGGGATGGGCCTGGCTCCATCATTGAGTAGTCATACTGGGTGACACTATGAGGTGGTGGGAGAGTGCCAGGTGGAAGACCTGGCTGAGGTATTGGAGATTGAAAAGATGGACCTGGACTGTGTGGACTCATAGCTCTGTGGAGAGAAGGGGATGGCAGGTGGGACATATGGTGCATGGGGGAGGCTGAACGGGAGGGCAGAGGAGATGGGGGTCTACTCTGCAGCCTGCGCACTGATGGCTGGGGGGAAAGGGGGCCACTCTGTTTTAAAGAAGGTTGTGGAGAGAGAGGAGGTACTGGTGGAGGTGCTCTGAATGACTGCCTAGATTGAAGAGAGGGCTGGTTTCTGGGCATACGGACTAGCGGCTGGCCCCTACCTACAGGTCTGTGGAAGCCTCCTTGGGAAGCACCAATTCGCTTTGACTCCCTTAACCCTGTAGGCCGGGAGCCTGTCCTGGCTAGCATGGGTGTTCCAGCTATGCCCCCTCTCTGCCCTGAAGGAGGGGCTGGACCACTGTGGATAGAGGATCTGAATGGGGCTACATGCTGAGTAACAGGGGGTCCATGCCTACTGCGTCTCTGTAAGTATGGGTTAGCTGGGGAGGGTTTCACGGCTCCCATGGGCACGTGACTTCGACCCCCAGGACCACCTCTCAGCCTGCGAGTAGAGGACCGCGTGGGAAGGGGGCGACTGCTCATACGTGATGGGGATGGGGAGGGAGGACGATGGGGAGAGGTGGGGCGGAATGTTTGTGGGGGGGAGTGAGATCTCTCAGGTATAGGTGGACTCCATCTTTGTGGGGATGGGAGGGGTGGAGAGGGGGAACGCCTCATTTTGGATGTTTGTTTTCTACCTTTGAACAAATGTGGTCTGGTAGATGGCAGAGGCACTGCATCTGGAGGAGGTTGCTGTCTAAAAGATAGTCTTGGGGAAGGTGGTGGACTTCCTCTCTTCCTCAGTGATCCCCGGGGTGAAGCTAGGGGGCTAGAAAGTGGGGACTGGGGTCGGACGGTTGATGGAGCCCTGCGCAACCCCATACCCCCCCTTCCTCTTGTAAGGGATGGCTGAGTTCTCACTGACATCCCTCTCCTTTGGTTTGGAAGAGGAGCAGGCGGGCTGTGTGGTCTCCGCCTGTCAAGCCTGGAGGTCAGCCTTTGGCCTGTCATTGAGGCCTGGTGAGTGTGCCCTCTCCTGTTAAAGCGAGGGGAGAGGTAGGGATCTGGCTGGATGCCTGTTTGGAAGTCCATGTGATGTGGTGAGAGGTAGGGTGAAGGAGGTGCCATTACCCTAACTGATCCTGGCCTCAGTGACAGCTGTGGGGATGGAAGGGGACTCATTCTTCGCACTGGCCTAGGTGAGGCCACTGGGGAATGCAGTGGTGAATGCATTAGTGGAGGTATCGATGGCTGTATTGGTGGGACCGTTGGTGCCATTTGCCCCATCTGGAACATTTGTGGGTCTTGGGGAAGGAACGGAGATTGGAACAAGTGACTGGGAGAAACAGAGAAAGGAGGTTGAGCAGGCTGAGGGAGAGAGAAGTGCTCCTGTTGAACGATCATAGTTGTTGGTAAGGGGGCTTGTCTAGGAAGAATGGGGGTTTGTTGTTGGTCTGTGACAGTCGGGTAAAGGGGCTGGGCAGGAAGGTATGTGAGAAAAGGCTGCTCGTGTATATCTGACACCATTTCCTGATTGTTGAGGGCAAGAGCTGGGGAGGGTGGAGGAAACATTATGGAGGAGGGATGAGGAGAAGGAGGAGGTGGTGGCAGGGTTTCCACCTCTAGTCTATCTTTTCCAAATAGCCTCACCTGGGGCCTGGGGACCCTAAACTGCTCTGTTGAAAATGGCTCAGTGAGGGGGTAGGACAGTTGCTCTTGTCCATACAGCTGTCCTGTCTCAGCCGGATCCAGCCGAGCCTCCATATGGAAAGGTTGCTGATAGGGGTTATAAATAGCAGTAGGGTCTGTGTATCCCAGCATTGGGTCATTATATAGGTCTGAAACAACATCATAACCTCCACTCATCATGCCATACGGGTCTGACATTGCATAGTTATAACCCATATTGTGGTCAAAGTAATCCCCATACAGCTCAGGGTCATATGGATCATAGAAACCATATGGTTCTGGCTCCATTACATACAACATTCCATCTTCACCATAGTAATACTGCATCCCTTCATCACCATAGTACTCTTCATACTCATCATCGTAATAACCATAAGGGTAACTGTGGTAATCCACATCATCATCATAGTAAATCTCATCATCATAATAAAAATTGCCCTCATCATCATAGTAACCATATTCATCTTCCCACTCGCCATCGTCATAGTATTCTATTTCCTCTCCATAGGGGTCATCTGGGTCATAGGCCATGGGTTGTCTCAGGAAGCCTCTCGGTCTCAACCTGTCATAGTAATCTTCCTCGTATCCATACTCATCATCATCATACTCATAGGCTTCATTATAATAATGTGCCTGCCCCCCTCGAGCGTTCCTGTTAGCGAATGACAGACGCTTCCGTCCCCGTCCTCCTGCTCGCATCCCCAGTCGACCATGGCCCTTAGCAGTCAGGAACCTCCCAGTCAGCCAGTTAGTTGCTGCAGCTATCCTTCCTAACATCCAGCTTTTCTTCTTCAACTCTGATCCTGCTTTCTTTTTCCCAAACATGCCTTTGAACTTCCCTCCCAGCCCCTTTGCTTCTGTTGCCATTTTTCCTTTGCCCCCTAAGTTGGAAAGATTTACTGTCTTTTTAGGTGGTGTGCTTTCTTTTGGGGTATCATCTTTTTTGTTAAACAAGCTGAAACCAGACAGACCTGGTTTTTTGTCAGCAGAAGGTGATTTACCCCCCAATCCAGCAAAAAGCTTGCTGGTTCCTAGAAGTGGTTTACCACCAGCAGAGGGCTTCTTTTTCTTGGAGAGTCGTAGGAAGAGACGAGAAGTGCTTTTAAGGTTTCTCTTTGGTTTTGCTTTCTCTGGCTGTTGTTGTTTAGAGGGAAAGCCAAATGGAGAGGCCTTCCCTGTGAGGCCTGTGAGGGCTTTGGAGGCTCCTTTGAGGTGAGACCGAGCATCTGTTGTCTTTTGTGCTTTTGTTGCAGCTACGTTCTTCTTCTGTCCTTCTGCAGCAAAACCCATCATGGCTTTGGAGGCTCCTTTAATGTGGACATCACTCATCTTTTTCAGGTTTACTGCACCCATTCCTTTCTTAATCTGTGTCTTCCCCTTCTGCCCTTCCTCATCATCATCAGGCACAGGTGAGTGTTTAGGAGGCTTAAAACCCTTCACAGCCATGGCTTTGGATGCACCTTTCAGAGCTGCTTTCCCTTTCCCTTTATCCACCTTCTTGGCAACTACCTCTTCCTCACTGTCAACACCCTCTTCCTCCTCAGTCATCACCTCCTCTTCTTCTTCCTCTGACCCCTCCTCTGATTCACTGATGGGTTTCTTTCCCTTTCCCTTCTTCCCATCATCCTTCCCTTTCCCCTTGGCTGGTGGCTCCTCTCCTTTCTTTCCTCCTTTCTTGTCATCTTTCCCTCCCTTTTTATCATCCTTTCCTCCCTTCTTTGGCTCCTCTGACTTGCCTTTCTTGGCAGCTGATTTTGAGTCACCTTTTTTAGGTGGCATAATGACTCCACACTCAAATCATTCTGAAAAAAGACTTGTTCCCAAAATGTGCTAAAGCAGATCAGTATCAATGTCAATGTTGATATTTATTTTTGAGAAAAAGAATCCAAATAGTCGCATCATGCTTTCGTTCTCAGTAGTTTTCATGTCTTCTGTCCTTTTTCCTCCATCTGATCCATGCCTGTGACAACCCAGAAAGACACACCGTGCCACTCTCTGTCCCAAGTCAGGTTTTCTATAATGCACACTGAGACAAACAGAAACCACAGTCCCTCAAAACACGATCTAGTAATGGAGTCGGAATCTCAGCCATCAGTACACGCTCGCATTACAGTTGGTCTTCAAGCCTCAGCAAAGGAACTGTTATATCCTTATATAGAAAAAAAGACAAAGAAATCTGTCTAAGAGTGTCACTTCAAAAAAAATGCTGATTGTGACTGACACTAAAATGTTAGATATGAAAAGAAATCATCTTACTGGTTACAGTCTCTTTCAGTTTTACCCACTCGTTGCTCTGGCTTACTGAGTCCATCCACCATAGCAAAAATGCTTGTAAATTCCTGGTGTTGTTCCTCTTTATAGGTTTATAAGTAACTTCCAAGGATCACATGATGAATAAAAGACCCTGCTATCCCAGTGACAGAGTCTGTGTAGTCCTTTGTGTGTCTTCTATTGTTAGTGTGTCCTGTGTGTCCAGCAGTGAAGCCTCATCTTGGCCGCCGCACCAACTTTGGCAGGATGTCCCCCAAACAAGGAGAACAAGGACGTGTGTGCGTCTACGTGAGTCTCGGCCTTCAGGGGTGTCCTCCTCTTTGTCTGAGAGTGAGTATGTATGTGTGTTGCATTTGTGGTTGTATCCTCCCACATCCACGTCAGCTTGCCTTTGTGACCTCCTGCAACCTTCTGCATCTCTCTCTAGTTACGGCAACTCCATCCATCCGTTGTTCGCCTCAACTTGAGGCTACGTCATGTTCTCAGGGCATTTCCATGCACATATGAGCACATGTATTGTATGTCTGTGTGTGCAGACCCATCATAGTGACTGAATCTCTTGTTATATTTGCAAAGGGAACCTAAATGCACCAACTGTATTGCCTTGGGGTAACCCTATCTGCAGGCTCGCTCCTGTATGAATAATGCAGGCTGGCTGAGCTGTTGCTAAACTGTGTCTGAGAGGCGAAGCCATGCAGAGCCAAAACACACACACACACACACACACACACACACACACACACACACACACACACACACACACACACACACACACACACCAGCAGTAGCATCATGGACCTCAGCTGAGAGTGATGCATGCTGAAATGTCCATACAACGATTCAACAGTATATGCACACACCAACAGTATGTTCATCTATGATGTACAAAGATACGACTCAAGATTTCATGTGTCATTGTCAAATTACATGGGTTATTTCAGGAAAGCAAGGATTTGAAATGAAGAATTAGCTGCCGTACCAACAGTGTTGCACTCCAGCTAGCTGAATTTATTAACTTGCAGCAACTTTCCATTTCAGTGACCACTCAAATCAGAAACCACCCAAGAGCCTCATTAAGAGTTCAGAAAAGAAAAGAAAGCAGTTATTTCTTGTCATTTTCTTCATCTCAATGCTGCCAACATCCTCTAAATACTCAGTCTGTTTCCTGATCCCATAATCAGGGCGGTGCATGAATGTGCTCTAAATGCACTCATCTTTTTGGTGAATGGGGAACTGATCAAATCAGTTTGCAACTAATGAATGTGTGCATCATTAAATCCTACGCACTGTGTTTTAAAGCACCTGGCATACTGACTGGCAAAGGCATGAGCTGCTCTACTACCTCTGATTGGCTTACCCTGATATTCTTACCCTAACCAACCTCACTTCTCATGAGTCAGTAGGTCATGACTTTGCATTCTTGTGAAAAATAAATACAAAAATTGACATGCCAACATGGCTAGTGCAACTGCCAATTCAGGTGCAGGTATGAATATTTGAGGGATTTTTATGAGTAAATCAGTACAGATTCTGATGAAAAAAAAACCTCACATTTTTATGCAAATTGTGCCCACCGGGTCTGAAAAAGATAAGATAAGATAAGATAAGATAAGATAAGATAAGATAAGATAAGATAAGATAAGATAAGATAAGATAAGTAGGCTGATTTGTAGTTTACTAGCCTACATTTTCTGAGATTAGAAGCCTTTGCAGGTTAAAAAAAAGAAAAGAAAAAAAGAGTGTGAACTAGTTAATTTTTGGGACTGTGAACACAGTTCAAAATTCAAAATCATTAACTTTCCCTAGTGTTAACTGCACTTTGAGCTCTCACTGTCCATAGAAGTCATTTGGCATCTTTATAATATAATCATTAATAGGTGTCATCTAATAACTATGAGGGCCATTGGAGTTAAACTTAATTGATGAATTAATTGACTATCAAAAAAAAACAACTTTTTTTTATACCTTATAACAAACACACAAACATTCATCCATGTCTCCCCTACCAGAAGAGGGTGTAACAAAGTCGTACAAGTGTGATGTGTGATAGCATAAACGGTTGGTCTTAATTCATGGCGGTTGCTCTGATGGTAGCTCATTGATGACGATCTGATGTTAATTCATTGATGACGGGCTGATATTCCAGGAGGTCATCTCAGTGGCAGATATGAATGATTAATGACTGCCCTGTGTTCTGCCTACGCAGCATGGATAAAACATTCATCGCAGGCTGCTCTAAATATATCACAAAGGGTCAACCTCACCCTGGCCTGCTCCCCAACCAATATATTATACATACGGGCTAGTGTCAGGGGTTAACAGCCAGACACCACAGAGCAGATGAGGATAGAGAGCAAATGGCAAAAGAAAGAATTCACTCTCTGATAACTGCAAGACACACACTAAAATATTTACTACACACAATGCAGAAATAGTAAATTATTTCTTTGAAGTTATCAAAAAGAGAAGATCTTGATCACTTATGCCAGCTACAAGTTTTCTTACTGGAGCTGGAGGGACTAATGGTCTTGACCTACGATAGGATCTGAGCAGAAATCTGTATCAGGTATCCCCAGGACCAGTGACCATGACAAAACTCTAAACTGTCTGCATGGTGCACAGCAATAACAACAACAGCAGCTGTTGGTATCATCTAACTGCAAATGCAGATAAGGGGATAGAGAAGCAGAGTGGGCACATAGGAAAGTTCAAAAGTTCCTTCCTGTTCATCAGATACACACACAGTGAAGGTTGTTGGTCACCTAACAGGTAAAGAGATGCACAAAGAGATCTATTTGATATGTGTGATATGTATCTGCTGTCTGGCTGATGTGGTCTGTTGACTGAGTGAACTGGTAATGAATAGAGCACAGATGACAGAGATGGAGGAGGTGGAGAAAGAGGAGAGGGAGCTGGGCAAAGGTAAGGAGGGAGAAGGAGACAGGTGCATCAGTGAACTGCTGATGAATGAACTGCGGATTACATAAATGCTGAAAAGCTGAACAGATAGAAGCAGGATTGAGGAGAAGTGAAAATGAAAGGGGGGAGAGGGCCAGAAAGAGAGTCATAGGCAGGAACTGATGGAAGGATATGAAAGAAGAAAAGCAAAGAGGGGGGACGCAGAAGTAGAAGAGTGGAAAAGAGAGAAAAAAGATGGTTACAGTGAGGAGCAGAAGGTGGAGTGAGATGGGGATGACAGGGAGAGAGTGATATAAAGGGACACTGGAGAGTGAGAGATGAAGGGGAGAGTCTCTTCATCTGCGTGCCAATCACTGACAACACGCTTTCAGCAGACGCACTCAGCGACACGAGACTAATAAAGGAGATCACCTGAGCAGAGCAACGGCAACAGGCTCATTTACTGACTGTGGGCGCACACACACACACACACACACACACACACACACACACACACACACACACACACACACACACACACTCAGACAAGCCTCATAATGGAGATTGCATGCGATCCCAGCATGCAAGATCTACTCTGAATCATTCTGGAGAGGCGATCTAGAAATTAGCTGAACACACGCACACATTACTTGGGGCATTGAAAGCACACTACATACACACTTTGGTGAGTTTGTGACATGCAATGCAATGTAATACAGTTGCACATATATGCTGCAAACAATACGTCACACAGACTGGATGCTTGGGCCAGATGCATGTGATGTACTTTGCATTTACTTAAGAATGGACACTGTAGAGGCTGACACACACTCACTCACACACACACACACAAAATAACATCATCATTATAAAGAGCAGAAAAAACAGGCTGAGCTAACCCTGAACAAGAATAAGACTGCAACCATGCTAGCAGCTGCTATTTAGCACTAAACACAAAGTACAGCCAATCCATTCAGTAGATGAGATATTTCACAGAAACGGTGAACACTTGTTGTGGTATTTCAGTCTGGACCACATAGGTGTGGCAGACATTGCCATCCCTTGCCATTGGTGGAGAAGTGTACAGATTCTTTACATAAATTAAAGTACCAATGCAACAATGCAAAAATACATATTAGGTCCTGCATTCTTAATCCTACTTGAATAAAAGTGCAAAAGTATCATCAGAAAAATGTACTTCTGCAATAAAAGTGCACTGGACTGTAAAACTATTGTGTATTAAAGAACAGACTGTTAACACTGATTTCATGTGTAAGCAGCATCTGACTGTAGTTGCTTGAGTTAGAGCTAGTTTTAACAACTTTATATGCAAATTTAGTCCGGTGGTTACCAACCTAGGGGACATCGGGCCCCTCCCAAAGACTCAAAAGATGAATGATAAATCTGAGGGGTCATGAGGTGCATTAAGATACATTTATATTTATATTTTGGACTTTTCTATGATTTTACATTGTTGTGATTTTACATTGTTGGATAATTTACTAACATGTTATTTGTATTACTGTTCACCTGCCCAGGGACCAGGGATGAAAATGCTTTTAGCTACAGTTCTGCAGAACATTGTAACAGGTCACAATTAATGCTTAATATAATTACATCATAAAAAGAAACTAGTAGCCTGTTAGGTGTCATGAGGTGGAGAAAAAAGTACAATATTTCCCTCAAAATGTAATTGAGTGGAAGTATAAAGTTGCAGAAAATGGAAATACTTAAGGAAAGAACAAGTATCTCAAAACTGTGCAGTTACTTTGCACCACTGCCTACAGCCATGTTGCATGGCTGAAAACTGTGACTGCAATGATAGTATACATAGAGGGACCATGAGCATGAGGGTCAAAGCAGCCAGATTATTGAGTCAACCTTACACTGCACCTGGAAACATTTAACTTGACTGAATAATATATGTAAACTATGAGGAGGAAAATGACAGAGTGATAGACAGAGTGACAGAGGGGGAGAAAGAGCGTCCTTTCAAACAGAGAAGGTGAGACCAGAGGATGAGGAGGCTGGACTCAGGTTTCCTGTAAGCCTTTAAGACCCATTCAAGTCTTAACCTTTGCTGCCAGACTACTGTGCTACCTGACAATGGAGAGACGGCAGCGGCCGCTGACACACTGAAGACCAGCCACACATGATCAAATGCTAACACTCAGCTGCTGTTCATAGACCTGGAAATAAGACGCCGAAATGACAATAAGATGAAAGTAAGCTCTGACCTTCATGTATTTGTTACGAGTGAATTTAAACAACATGTGCAAATCCAAAATGAGTGCAAAGAAGCTAATTCAGATCATTAAATTTCTTTAACAAACTACTTTTAATTTTAGATATTTAGCCAATGTTGCGATGCAGGAATCCCACAATAACATGATATATACGTACAGTGATGTGACAGCTCACCAAAACAACTAAACAAGGAAAAACGCTATCGTTGCATTATGGGAAATGTAGGATCCAGCGCATCTGGATCTCCATAGTAGCTGGGCTGCTTAAATGTCACTGGTGTACATAAACCTGCCTGAGCTACAACAAGCAGATCAAACAGGAGAAGACAGAGCAAAGCTACACTGCACAGACAAATTCTGACATCACTGAACTGCACATCCTCTCGTGACAACATGCATTATTTCTGTAAATACAGTCGGCTTTTGGTGCAGCTTACCTTGTCTCTGTATTTAGAGCTTTCAGTGTCCACAAATATCCACCAAAATGCCTGATGAACACGCTCAATGTCTGGAAAAGTCTAAACCTCCTCTGGACCCCCTGCTGATGTTTTATAGCCCTCTGTATGAACACACACACACACACACACACACACACACACACACACACACACACACACACACACACCTTTCATTCAATTACAGCCCATCTGGACACACAATAGGCCTTCAATGGCAAACATCCCCTCTGTGGCTTCAGTGAGGTTTCAGTGATTACCTGTACATCTAAAGGACAAACGTACAATGGTGAGAAGAGAGAGAGAGCACATTCAGGTACGCGACTACTTTTTACATCCATCCATCCATCCATCAGAGCTGCAGCAATTAGGTTTCTAAGCAAACATACGGCACTTGTACATGTACTGTGTGTGTGGTTGTGTGTGTGTGTGTGTGTGTGTGTGTGTGTGTGTGTGTGTGTGTGTGTGTGTGTGTGTGTGTGTGTGTGGTCCTTGTTGGCCCCCCTCTGTATAAGTACCAAAGTAAACAACTGTGCAGGTCCATTGTGCATTAATGGCAGGATTACGCACACAGACACACGCAGACACATGCACACACGCACATTACGCTATCATCATCCCACACTGGCGTCCTTTGTCAAGGCCTTAAGAGTGATTTGTTAAGACACCCCTTTAGTACAATAGGTTGTGTGTGTGTGTTGGGGAGCCTTATCAGAACTCCTCATGTGCACACACACACCACACACACGTGCGTGCACACACACCACAAAAGGCATCTCTCACACACAGCTTGTGGATAAAGCTTTGTTCAGTGTTACCCTAATAACTGCTGCAGGTGTTTCAGTTGCCTACATATCACCTGGATTTAAAATATTTGTGATAATAGAGAATAAATAAATTGTGATGAGGGAAAAAAATCTTAATTTCATGCTGTTTTGCTGATTGCCCAACAAGCGCTGATTGCCTCCCATGTTCCTCTTTGCTCAAACTGATGTTAGATCTTAATTCTTTGTGGCTGCTGCCACACGAAATGACTATCACAGGTTTCAGTTTGCTGTGAACTCAGGAACATAGAGGGAAGGTGTATTTATTATGGACAAGTATAACAAACCTTGAAGGTAACTATGCTGGTTAATTTTCCATGATTGCTTTATATGTTTTGCCATTTTTAGATGTATTTAATGTGTTGTCATTGGAAAAAAGCCTGCTCTCAATGGCCTTGCCTGTTTAAATAAAGGTAATACATAATGACGCAGCCTGTCTCTTTAAAAACACAAAATTAGTTTGCGTGGGAATCTATGAATGAGTGGGTGTCGGATTAGTGCTTCTCTGTGCAGCCCTGCTTCTTGATGTGCATCACTGGACTAATTTAAGCCCTAGATAAACATCAGGGCACAAGACGTACAGAAACGAGCATTTGTTGAAGAGATTAACTTCACATAAAGACGAATGTAGTACATATGTTTAGTCCACAGATGCAAAAACAAGACTGTTTATCCCTGTTTGCTCATAGAATATACAATAAGCCCCATACAGGTCTGTGCTGAGTCACAGTTTGGTGTGCGGAGAAGAAAACATTCATTATGAAGCAGTAAAACTCTGCTCTTAAGGGCTGAATGAACAAGGCTTTTCTGCACATATGTTGGCTTAAATCTGCTCTTTGTCTCATCAGTCATGTTTTTTTTATTGACAGGGGAATCCAAAACAAGCATTATTTCCACCAGGCGCTGCTGAAATCCTCCCTTACACAAACTGAGGAAACCTGACTCAGCTCAGGTCATCAGCCTCATGTAATGAGCAAGCTGAAGCAGAAGAGGGCAGAAGAGACAAAGTAATCAGGATCCTGAAGCATCTGTTTGTCTGTGGCTGAAATCTTTTCTATCAGCCACAAAATGTAGAATTCTTTGTATTCATGTATTCAACAAGAAAAAGCTCGTAATAATACTGGGATCCAACAGTAAATCTTTTCAGGCTAGTTTAGAGACCAGAACTGTACACAGCAGATAATAATTTTAGAAATATGAAATAATTTGTATGTGTAAATAAATTCCATGAATTTTGAACTGCTGGTGTTTTCTGTAAAAGCACGACTTGAGAAAAACATTAATCATGTCAACAAATCAACGAATAATAACAGTAACCTCTGCAAGTAAATTCTACAAGAAATTAACTTCCACAAAAAAGCGATACACAAAAAGAAATAAGAAAAGTCTGTATGCACCTCAAACACAATATGAAATCTGACATGTAATTATTGCCGTTAAAACGAGGCGACGGGAGCTCTCAGGTTTCAATCAAGTGTGCTGCAGTTAAGAGTCATGAAAGCACTGCTGGCTCTTAATGTCACATGACCTTAGTTTATCATCCATCAAGTCGAACACCAGCCAACAGCCACACATGGACAAAAATCACATGATAGTCAGTAAGTTAGAGGAATAGATAAATTGACATTCATGGTTGCAAACTCCTTTTTGTGGTTCCTTGTATCTAATGAAAATGTGCCTCCTGTTAGCAGAGACTCTGCACAGCTGCTATAACATGTTCATGATGTGACATTTAGAGTTTTTAGATGTTTTCTCTTGTTGAACACTCCTTCCCAAGCCCAAAGATATTCAGTTTGCTATGATATGAAACAGAGAAAAGTAGGAAATCTTCATATTTAACAGGTAGAAAACAGATCATCTTTGGTATTTTTGCTTGAAAAATTACTTAAACAGTTAGACCATTATCAAAACAGTTGCCTATAATTCTTCAGCCAATCAACTAATCAGTTAATCAAATAATCACTGCAGCTCTACATCAAATATAAAACCATTTGGTTGGGCTGCTATTGATTACACTTGGGAAAACTCCCAGGTGACAGTGAATCTGTTTAAAAGGAGCTCAGCGAGAGGCGAGAGGCAAGCTGCCTTTTCTGATGTCCTGAACTCATTAAACATCACGCTGAAGGCACCAAACTACATGAAGGAAGGCTTATAAAAGGACTAATTAAACATCCAATTACTGCTTATGTGTACTGGTGCCACACACACACACACACACACACACACACACACACACACACATACTTAGCCATGCCATATGGAGCCAAGCAGCATCAAGTGTCATGCCTGCTCCACACAATGCATATCCAGTTGACCGAGCGTACCTTTGTTTTCGTCTTTTCCTCCACAATATTATCCCTCCATCAGCCCTCTCCTCTTCAGGTTATTCCAAAGCAGAATCTCTCCATCCATGGTTCACCCCGGCGAGACATCTTTAAGGCATCTTTCAGGCCAGCAGTGTCAACTCAGAGCCCCTCTCTCTCTCTCTCTCTCTCTGTCTCTCGTGAAGCCTCCCACTCAGTCCCCCTCTCCTAGACCGAAGAGATGCTTGTGAATATTTAATGGAGCTATTGTGCTTGTGTGTGCGAGTGAACGGGGAGCATTGGCTGGGAGTCCATACTTTCTGGTCAGCCTGCCTTGGAGCGTTGGCGATAGCCATAGAAACAGCTGGGCAGCAGGGTGGAGGCAGTGGGGAGGGGTCGGAAGTGACTGACCCTCACCTGCTGTGCAGCTGAGAGGGAGTAAAGGTGTGCAGGATGCTCATCACTCAGAAATTGGTTTTGCTTGGATGTTTGTCCTTCGCTATGCAGGATGATGTATGTGCAGAATTTGATAGTAAAAGGCTGTTTCATAAGACACACAGACAGACATGTACATAAAGCAGCAGCACCACAGTTCATAAACACTCTGTAACAAGCAAACATCCCGGTGCTGATTGACTGCGAAACTCCATTTTGGAAATGTGTTATTTACGGTTAAAGACTGCTGTTAAGTGTTTGTTAGTTCACCACAGGGTGGCTGCAGGTAACTGTTACACTATGCTGGTGTGAACGACATCTTTGGGCAAAATCTGACTACCTCAGGTCTCCCTTCAGTCCATGTGGAGAAACCTCAGAGAGAGATGGCAAATTATGCATCTGACTGTTGTGGGAAAAAGGTAGATTTTTCACTGTATGTGAGATTCTTACTTCCAACAGAGGTGCTCTTCCACTTCAGTGAGTCTTTAACAAACTGTCTATAATTGTGTGTCTTCTGCTGAGATCTGCTGAGCACCTTGGTCACATTTAGTTAACATAAACTTTGGAGCTGTTTACAGTGAAACGTGTAAAACCAATGACAGGTAGGCTATTATATGTGATTGTTTTGTTCATTTTAATTCAATTGGAAAATCTTTATTATCACTTTTACTAAACTTTACCATTTTTATTGACTTATTCAGCATTTCTCTATTGGTATGATGCTGACAGCGTGCTTTAAAAATAACATTTCATATTGTTATGTACTCTGTTTCTACAGTAGTGTATGCAGTAGCACTGACAGGCCATTCTGCATAACGATTCATTTAATGTGTCCTACTTTGAATATATTTTACAACTTACCTCAAAGTGCTTGTGGAGATTAGAAGAGGAGTTTTTAACAACAGAGATCTCAGTGTTTTTCAGGAGGCACAGCGAGTACTTCATGTAACGGCGGCCATTGCAGAGACACCTGAGAATCATCAATCATATTCATGTGACACCTGTGGGAAGAGATTGAGTGATGCATCATCTTTGAGACATCATAAGAGGTGAGAGGCCATATTGGTGCTAAACATGTGGAAAAGATCTCTGACTTGGCAGTGAGTTGAACGCACACAAGCAAGACAGTGTTTACTTGTAAGACATGTAAGAGATCCAACAGTCACCTGAAAGTCTGCATGAGAATTCATACAGGTGAGAGCATGAATCTTTGTGAAACCTCATGGAAAAGATTAATTGAAATATCAAAAATTATAAAGCCACATGGGAGCACACATACCTGAGATTCTGTTGGATCCCAGACTTGAAAAGACGGAGAAGAATCCATACAGGGGAAAAGCTGTTTACTCTGCAAAACACGGGAGAGTTTTCAGACAAAATATACTTTGACACATCTAATTTGGCAAGGCTCATACGACCAAATGCATCACATGTTTTGTGGTTCATGGTCAAAACACACAAGAGCTCAGAGAAGTGAGGAGCCACGTAATTGCAGCACTTGTAGGAAAAGTTTTGCTGAAATCACATACTTGAAAAAACACATGAGGATAGACATAGGAGGAACCATTGAGCTGAAACTGCTGTGGAGACATGGTCAGCTGCTGAATGAAATACATCTTAAATCTTGGGAATCTTTTTTCACCCTGAGTGCACAGTGGTGCCTGTTAAACTGATGGTGTGGTGTGGATGACTGATTGTCCAATGGTTAAGAACATTTGCCACAAATTCTCATAAATGGACATTTTTCAAAAGAGCAGCATCTTGTGCTTTTCTTTTGCACAATCAGTTCACAAGACTGATGGGCTGATCTAGATACAGTTTGATGGATAGGAAACAGGACTAAAACTGACCATAGCATCACTTTGTAATAATATGATTGTTCACATGTAAGAAGGATTTTAATTATTCACCGCCTTTCAGCGGCATGTATTGTATTTTTCAACCAAAGTATTTATATAACAAGTTATTGCATCAAGACTTACAATCAAGTGTGATATACCCTATAAAATAGGTCATATATATCAGGTGTTAGTGTCATATAGGTCCTATATGACACTAACACATATCATATATCATCACGTATACATCATGTATATCGCACATTCACACATGATTATGTTAACGTTGTTTTATTTAACTGACATTCTGAATGCAATTTGTACCAAATTTCCGTGTGAAATGAAGCGAGGTAGATGTTTATGTTAATATTAAAACAGACAGGCTTTTCACAAAATGCCATCACTTGAAAGCGGAATGAAAAGTTCCCGCGCTTCCGCTGTCGGAACTTAACAGCGTAGCACCCAGCGGAAGTAAACAACACCAGCGCTAGCAGCGGTCGCTAAGGACGTGTATTGAACTATCTGAAAGGCGTTATTGTAATTGAAGCGCAGTTAATTACTAAATTTGTTACCAAGCAACAATGTCGTCTGTTGAGTATTTGAAAGAGTTTGTCAACGAGCGACTGACAGCTGCTGCTGAGGACATATTCAGAGTTTTTAGGGAAACTATCGTAGAGTACGAAGAAGAGATCCGCCGTCAGCGCAAACTGCTGGACGTCGTGTGGAAACCCGAAATAAAGATTCACAGGACAGGTGAGTAAAATAACGCAAAACACAGGAATGAGTGATCTATAAATAATACCAGTTGTTAAAGTAGACGCTGGTATGTATTTGCTCGCATGTCTGCATTGTTGTCTTCACCTTCGCAGCAGTATATTATTTCTTCTGTTCTCTGACCCTCCAGAGCTCCCACAGCAGTATGTCTGTGAGGAGGAAGAGGAGGAGGTTCTCTCTGACCAGCAGCTCTGTAACCAGCAGAGGAACTCCAGTCTGGACCGAGAGGAGCCTCCACAAATTAAAGAGGAAGAGGAGGAGCTCTGCACCAGTCAGGAGGGAGAGCAGCTTGTACTGAAGCAGGAGACTGAAACCTTCATGTGGACTCCTGCTTATGAGGAAAGCGACCTCTGTGAACCAGAACCAATAACGGACCACCAGCTCCTCTCTAACTACAGCCATGCTGCTGAGAACCGAGACCAGAAAGGAGACGAACATGGAGACTCACAATCAAGTGGAGATGCAGAGCCAAAGAAATGCCATGATCACAGACAGGACGCATACTACCCGAACGTGTCAAAGATTCACCGTAATGCCGGCAGACGTAGAAGGACTTTCAGATGTGACACTTGTGGAAAAGATTTTAATCAGAAGCAGACACTGCAGAGACACCAGAGACTCCACACGGGTGAGAAGCCTTATTCGTGCAAAACGTGCGGCAAAGAGTTCAGACATGACAGTGTCCTGAAAGGCCACATGAGAACACACACGGGGGAGAAGCCGTACCTTTGCAAGACGTGTGGGAAAGCTTTCAGACAGAATGGAAACCTGACGGTCCACATGAGGAGGGTCCATGTGGGTGAGAAGCCGTACCCCTGCAAGATCTGCTGGAAAAGATACGTTGACTTGCCAGCATTGAAAACACACATGAGAAGAGTCCACGCTGGTGAAAAGCTGTACCTTTGCAGGACCTGCGGGAAGAGATTCATTGATGTGTTAGCTTTGAAGTCTCATAAGACAGTCCAGTGTTTCCCACAGGTCTGAAATGTAGTGTGGCAGCTGGCGGAAGGGGCCAGGAAACTGGTCTACAACCTGTGATAAACAACAGATATGTGGAACATTTAACACACATTTTTTTTATTTATTGAATATTTCTATTTATTTCACATGTGTTTCATAGATCCAGCCCCACTGCAGTGAGAGGGCGGAGCTTTGGGTGTGTTTCTGTTCATTTTCACTGGTCAGCAGCAGCATGGTGTCGGTGTGTCGTCAGCCAAGGGAGGGCAACAGAGCATCAAGTGAAACGGAAACATCGATGTCAAAACAAGCAATTCTAACTGCCAACACAGACGAGACAGAGATCAGTTCATATTAATTCAGGTACCTTGCCGACCTTAAGTCATCCTGGCTGTAGGTGCTGCTTGTTAGAGGTCCACTCCTGCAGAACTGTGGCTTCCTGTCCTGAGATGAATTTATTTGTTAGGGTATTCAACAGTGAATGTTGGCCATGTTCATCTGAGGTGACCGCCTTTGGACCCAGGACACTGAGGACCCCCAACACTTAAGGTTTGCTCTCCAGGCTGCAGGTGTGAGGTTTGAAGACCCTCTCTCTTGATTTATTATGGAGTAAAATGTTCTGTTGGTTTCTTTATTTTGTAATATTTACCAAACTTCTTTCTCAGCTTAAACTGAGCGTTTGCTGGCCTTCGTGGATTTTCACCTGTGCATGTTTGTGTGAATTGCTGAACGTTAGGAGTCATTATGACCATAGAAGCACGAGAAAAATATTAATGCATACATACATAAATCAGAGCTGGAAGACGTACTCTTATTTAAAAGTGTGAGTACCACAATGTAGAAATAATGATGAAATAACAGTTCATAATAATGAACTGACTTAATAATTCCTTAAATTATTTAACAGTTTGTTTAATTTGAATGTTTTACACAATTTAATCTTATGACTGTTTCATTACTCATTTCATAAAACACTTTGGGGCTTCCATACATCTCAGAAAAACATGAAAACTACAGAAACTGAAATAAAACAAAGACAAATTATTCATTTAACTTTTTATGGACTTTATTCTTTTTACTCCCATTTTCTCCCTGAATCAATGAATCTTCTTTATCTTAATCAAAAGGTAAAATACACCACTTCCTGTCCACAAGCACCTCAAACCTGGCCTGTCTCTCCTCGCTGTGTTTTGTTGATTTTCATATATAAAATAAGAACGGCGGCTATTTTTCATTTCTGTATATCTACTGTACAAGAAATGTCTTTAACTCCTCTGACAAAAGCGTGCTTCCTCCTGCTCGGTCTCTCCGTCCAATCGGGGGCCTGTTTTACTTCTTAACTATCTGGATGACGTCCTCGTGCTCCATGATGTGTGTGAGGCCGACCCTCTGAGGGCTGTACTTGGTACTGGTTCCCTGGAGGAGCAACAGAAGATATACAAACTACAATGAAGTGTTTCAAAAGTCGTGAATCATTGCACAATCACCACCAGCCATGAGACTCTGACGCAGTGAACTATCAGCGACATCTTCCTGCTTCTCGTGTATCACGGCACAGTAAACACAGCTGTAGCTGAAACGGTTTAATGTAGGAGGTCGACCAAGCGAGAGCTGAGCACAGTGAGCGTTACTGTCAGCGCCTTTTATGTCAAACATCTCACCCGAAGATGCTGATTCTGAACTTTAAGAGCTGCAGCTGTGTTTACTGTCGTTAATGATGTGAGTATGGGCGTTTAATGAAGCTGTAGCACAGAGACACTGCTTGTAGTCAGTGTGCATGCACTTTGTTGTAGTTCCTAATTCCACACAACATGAATACCAAGTAAACATTTTGTACTTCTGTTGACAGCTGATGGTTTTGTCGGTGTGTGTACGGACTAAATATCTAAAAGCTGATCAGGAACTAGGGTGGCACAGTGGCGCAGCAGGTAGTGCGTGTGCCTCTGTCACCGGTTCGATCCCCGGGTCAGTTGGGGGCCCTTCTGTGCGAAGTTTGCATTTTCTTCCCGTGCTTGTGTGGGTTCTCTCCAGGCACTCCGGCTTCCTCCCACAGACCAAAAACATGCTCATTAGGTTAACTGGTGACTCTAAGATTGCTCTTAGATGTGAGTGCGAGAGTGAATGTTTGTCTGTCTCTATATGTTGCCCTGCGATCGCCAGTCGATCGCAGGGCGTACCCTGCCTGGTCCGTTGACAGCTGGGATAGGCTCCAGCCCCCCGCAACTCCAAAAGGGATAAGGCGGGTATAGAAGATGAATGAATGGATGAATGATCAGGAACTAATCAAATAATAGTCACATATTGTGTCATTGTCTGACTTAAGGGAGGAATTACAGTGAAAATGAATTATTCCCCTTTTGTGCTGGGGACCCTCAGGGACCACCGTACCACATACTCCTGCAGCATGGCTAGACTTATAGGCTACTATAACTGGCACACACAGATGCACACAAAAGAAAAAAATGGTGAATTCTGGGAATGTCCTAATTAGCTGAACTTTCAACATACTCGTGCGGATGTTGTATTGGGACACCTCTGAAACCTCGTCTCTGACTTGCTCACCACATACTAAAGAGGAACTGCTCTCAGACTGGAGACACAACTGGTCATACTGGGAGAAATGTACACCTGATGGCCTATACATGACATCTGCAAACTGTTTATTCTACTCAGACGTTCAACCTGAGAGATTAAGTTTAAACAGTTTATGGCACCAGAGCACAAAGAGTCACGTTTCTGAGGGTCATTGCCTCTGAAAACTTGAACTTACCCAAACCAGGGCATATTTGAACTGGCTGGCTAAGGTTCTGTGGATTCGATGGCACTGCGGGAGAAAACAGAATGAGTACATTTGCACACGTGATCAACAGTGAGGATCTGCTTACTGTGGTGTTATTATGTACACGTGAACCTTGACCTTGATGTGTTTTACGTACCACGTGTTCTACAGACGCTCCTCTCCTCATAATGATGGCATCATTAAAGTCTGGACGCTCTAACAGAAAAAGAAGAAGTTAGATAGATAGATAGATAGATAGATAGATAGATAGATAGATAGATAGATAGATAGATAGAGTGGCATGCAAAAGTTTGGGCACCCTGCCTGGTCAGTACTTAGGTACACCCTCTTTGGTAAGTATCACAGCTTGTAAAGGCTTTTTGTAGTCAGCTAAGTCTTTAAATTCTTTTTTGGGGAGATTCTTGGGCCGTCTTGCATGCACTGCTCTTTTGAGGTCCATCCACGGATTTTCAGTGAGGTTTAGGTCGGGGGGACTTTGAGGGCCATAGCAAATCCTTCAGCTTGCACCGCTTGACGGAGTCCATTGTGGATTCTGAGGTTTGACTTGGATCATTATCCTGTTGTAGAAACCATCCTCTGTTCACCTCTAGCTTTTTTACAGACAGTGTGATGTTTGAATCCATTCTTCCCTCTACCAGTTGAAATGTTACCGTGCCACTGGCTGCAACACAAGCCCAAAGCATGATCCGTCCACCTATCCTGTGCTCGACAGCTGGAGAGGGGTTCTTTTCAGGAATTTTGTGGTGAAGATGCAGGAAAGGTTTTCTTCTGATGACTCTTCCATGAAGGTCATACACCTGGGGGGTTCTGATTGGCCTTTGTAGCAATCACATGAGCAGTCTTCACAGAAAGTTTTCTTGGTCTTCCACACGTGAGACCTTAATAAAATGTATTTGAGAGCTGTTTCTGCTTTGACTTTTGGAGATCAGTTCATCTTTTACTAAATCAACTACTCACAGCAACAGAAATTTTGACCAGTGGAGCCCAAACCTTTGCATGTCACTGTCTGCACTCATGTGCATGTGAGAGTCATTAAGAGTGAATGAGGAAAAACATGTGCGTACCTCCTCTTTTCTTAGTATAAATGCAAATCAGAGCCAGGTATTCCCACAACGTCTCAAGGAGGTAATCCAGGTTCAGCTTCATACCACAACTGAAATACACACATGGACAAAAAAGGCAGGAGGACGTTTGTCTCACACGCACATACGTGAAAAGAGTACGATGCGTCCAAGCAGGACTGCTGTTCTTCACGCACACAAACAAACACAAACACACACACACACACACACACACACACACACACACACAGATATCTGACCTGATGACAACACTGTTAGGTCTGCGAGCCAGGCGGTCCACTTCCTCAATGGAGATTTGATCCACCTTATTGTACACCTGAAAATACCACAAAGAGTATGAGGAAAAAAAGAGACTCCACATGTGCACACAGTATGAACAAAACATCATCGGGTTGGACTTTGGCTTCCAAACAGTTCAGATTTTAGAGGTTGGAGGCTTTGAGGCGACCCAGATAATGAGTTTGGACATACATATAAGCAAGGCATGTAAACTCTGTTCCCAACGATGACATCGATGAACTCGTCTGGTGTGCTGTCCTCCCTGAAGAGGACTTCTGCATTAAAGATTTCTGAGGAGAAGGAGTTAAAGAAATTAAGCGAATACGAAAATGCGACTGGAAAGTCAGAAATGCGCTGCATCTTCTGATGCTAATGGGGTGAAGGATACTGTATTCATGAAGAATGAGCTGAACCAGCTTCTCTGAGCAGTGAGTGAGAGGAACTGTGGAGTTGTAGGAGAGGCCGCCACCTTTCTTGGGCTACAAAGAGACAAATCACATGTTTTTACCAAATTTAGTACAACAATTCAAGTATTCATATCTGGACATGACAAGCTAGCATGATGTTCTGACAGCTCCTGGCCAGACTGCAATGTAATTTCTATGAAATGTGATCATGATATTTAATAGATGTATCTCTTTGAAAGTGACTGTTGATATTAATGGTCCGTTCCAGATGACAACAGAAAATGTACCTTGAAATAAATATTTGGTTTTGTCCTGTTGAGTCTGATGCCCACTGATTCCAACTCTTTTTCTAGAAGTTCTCTGGAAACAAAAAAAATGTTCAAGGCAAGAATTAGCTGATGAAAATACCCCTCCAACAGACTCACTTACATATACACAAACAGTCCATCACACACCTCTGAACATCTCCCTTGGTGGCATCCAACATCATGATGACGACATCTGCTGTCCTGGCAACAGCAATGACCTGCCGACCTCTACCCTTACCTATTAAAGGTCAAAGTTTGTACATGTGTTTGTAATTTGAGTTTAAATAAACAAAATACTGAAACATGTCATGTCAGCTTACCTTGGGCAGCACCCTCAATGATTCCTGGCAGATCTAGCAACTGGATGTTGGCCCCTTTGTACTGAAGAGCAACCAACAATAGTGTAAATGGCGCATCATTAAACAAAGTTTAAAGCTGCTCGTGTTCAGACGTGCAACGGTACGAATGTGTGTGTACCTCTATGACGCCGGGTATGCAGGTGAGGGTGGTGAACTCATAGGAAGCAGCTTCACTGGCTGTTGATGTCATCAAACTGAGGAAGGTGGACTGCAGGACACAACAGACGATTAAATCAGACCAGCACATGTTGAGTCTTTCACTTATGTTTCACTTCTCTTACTGGTGCCTTTTTCAACACCAGATGAATTCTGACTTGGCTTCTACATTTTGCTAATCATTTCCTTGTATTTGACGTACAGGACATTGCCCACCATGTTGACGTACCTTACCCACAGAGGGAAAACCAATTAGAGCAACACGGGCATCTCCTGATTTCATGACATCGAAGCCCTCGCCTTTGGCCGCCGCTGACTTGGAGGGCTCCAGGAGCTGGGCTCTGTATTTGGCTAGCTTGGCCTTGAGCAAACCCAGATGGTACTCAGTAGCTGGAGGAATGATGAAATAAAAAAATAATAATAAAGATATAAACTCTTAGGTTAGTAAGGTTTGCCTTAGTTAGGTTTGCTGACTTCAAAGTTGTAAATATATTCAAAGAAGGGATCAGACTGCAAAATATGTAGGTGAGAACTTAAGAAAGGTTGCTATTAAACAGTAACACTGGGGTGTAGTTTAATTCAATGTGACATATATGATATTACTAACAGATAAAAATGCACGAGGATTGTTCCTGTAATTGTAGTTGGAAGTGTAATCAAGATTACGGTGTCAATTAAAGCGCTTCTACTTGAATTTCAAGAAGATTAATAAGTATCACAACAGTGACAGATTACACTGACACACACATACTGCTGGCTACAAGTTCGTTCATGGTGTCGCAAACAGTTAGCCCCGAGACTGACCCTCTCTTACCTTTGTTTTTCTGTGTCCGAGAGATTTCTCTCTCTATTTCGGCGATTTTCTCCAAAATCCCCATTGTGACAGTTCAGCTGAGCTACAGCTACTCTGTCATTGAGAGAAAATAAGAACAGAAACGTGTCACTCCATAGTTAGCTTTGTTAGCCACCCGGCTAACCAGCTAACAGTGGAACTTTAGAGTTGACAAAACGCATGAAAAACAAAGGCTTTTCGACAAATAGCTTTAAATAAGTATCCGCATAAAACACATATAATGACAACAGTTTAAAATGTAGTAATATCATAGAAATTTACACTTTGATAGATGCTACACTCCGCAGCATGCACAGTTGACTGACATCACAAACCGGAATACGGTCCGTGCCCATGAAAGGTCCGGGTGAAACAAGTCACTGCAAGACACATTTGTGGCAGGTACCCTTACTGCTCACATCGACCGGGAAGTGTGCGAGTGTGCACCGTCACCATGACATTGTCCGCACGGTAAAATATTAAAAAGCGATAATATGTCCAGCCAGAGGCAGCTGCGTTTCAACAGCCGGCCATTCCTGAAGTGTATCGATACAGCTCAGTTAGAGTTATTAGATAATAGCAAACATGGCTGCGCCCACAGCACCGGGAGGATCACCAGCCTCTAACCCGCCCGGTTTCGAAGGTTTTCCGTTTGCAGTGGCCGGTCGACCAGCGGAGGACAGCCACGGTAAAGAGAAGGAGCAGAGCGGGGATGTTAAAAAGAAGCCATGCAGAGCTTGTACGGACTTTAAATCATGGATGAAGGTCCAGAAGAAACAGACGACAGCTGCTACACAGGTAACACGAGATGAAAGCGGGTTGAAAGCAGGTTTTTCGTAGGATTAGAAAGTGGTTTATGAATTAGTATGCTTTTTTTCTTCTTAGAGCAGTATCAGAGTGTACTGTCCCAGAGCAGCTCAGGCATGTCCACCAAACACTAAACTCAAATCAGTTGACTTGAATAGGCAGCCCTGCTTGTTCCCTTTGGACTACCAGCTGATTGACTCTGCTGTGTGTGCCTCTACATATGTTTGAACACACGTCTGTATGATTCTCCAGGAGACCCAAGCTGCAGAGTCAGACCCACAGTGTCCACTGGACAGGCAAGAGCTGGGGCGCAACACCTGGTCCTTCCTGCACACTATGGCAGCATATTACCCCGATCGGCCATCTCCTACCCAGCAGCAAGAGATGGGGCAGTTCATCAACCTCTTCTCCAAGTTCTTCCCCTGTGATGAGTGTGCAGAAGACCTCAGGGGCAGGTCAGACCACAGTGCTGCTTTAGATTTAGTATTTAGGCATGTAACAGGGCTTATAATAGATCCTCCACAGCATCTTTCTACAGCTCTTCTGTCGTCTTCTCTTTGGCTTTAGCACAAGAAAGCAAACAGATCTGCAGCTGTCACGCTTCCTCATTTTAAGATGAAGAGCAGGCTGTTTCCTAAATGCACCATTTTCCTCTCCACAGATTGAAAACCAATCAGCCGGACACCAGTAGCCGCCATGCTCTTTCTCAGTGGTTCTGTCGTATCCATAACGACGTCAACGTACGGCTGGGCAAGCCGGAGTTCGACTGCTCCCGCGTGGACGAGAGGTGGAAAGATGGATGGAAAGACGGCTCCTGTGACTGAGTCTGCTAAACCTTCTTTGAGTGGAGACGTCACAAAGTGGAGTTCACTATTGTTGCAAGACAAAAAATTAAAGAGAAAGGTCGTCTTTTCAGGCGTCACTCAGATTTTTCTGTCAAAGGAGTAAATTTAGCCATTCAACTGCCTCTTGCCTTGTTATAAGCTGTGTTTTCAAGACCGGCACTAAATATCACATTCATGGAAGTCTGGGAAATAATTCTCATTATGTCAGCTATCACTTATAATATATTTTTAGATTTGTCAGAGAAATATATATATTTTACACAGTGATGATTACAGAATGCTTTTTCATTGTGATATCACACACAGTCTGTGTGTGTGTTCTGTGGTGTTAATTTATTTGCATAATTTAATGCTGAAATTGGTAATTCTGTAATTCTAATGACATCATGTAAGTCATTAAATAAAGGAAAAATACCTTTATTTTGTTGATCCCAGCTTCTCAGAGTGATCATTTGCTTGTGTTTATCTGTTGTAATGAAAATCTTTTGGGTATTTGTCAGACAAAAATAAGCAATTTTGAACCACTTTGGATCCTGATAACATGTAATGGGCATTTGTCACCACTTTAGACATTTAGCAATAAATAGATGCTAGATTAGTGGACTAATAGGTAATTGCACCTGTTAGTTTTAGCACCATGTGAAGTCTTTTCTCCTCTAGTTAAGGTCCTCTGAGGCTAGAACCTGGCATGTGACCTGATCTTTCAGTGTGTTATTAATAACTTCTCTGATCATTAATTTTTTATATAAGGAATCAGAGGAGTAGACACACACACACACACACACACTTAAACAAGTCAAGTGCTTCACAGCTTCTATATGCTTTCCTCCTGTCATGATCCTATAAGGGCTTTTTGTGTTCATTCCACATTCATCCTCATTTTATATTTACATCCACAAGCAGGTTTCATCCTCAGCAGTGGGTTGAATTCCTTCCTTTCCAGTGCTGCTATGTTTATGTCTATCTCCTCCAAATAACGTTATCATTAAAATATGGAATTTTTGAAGATGTGACTGACCTCTAGTGGTGTGAGCCAATAACAGCAGCTTCAGTTTGCCATTTTCACAACACAGTACATGTTTTTACAGTGCCTGGGAATACTGCTTTATTACATACTGTGAAGTAGGTAGTGTGAATAATCAGTGTATGTGTGCACTTTTTTACTATTAAGCAGAACTGTATTTATTATATCGTCATAATATTTTGTGAGTGTTCAGAGTGTGTGCTGGACAGTCAAGTCAAGTTCATTCTAACTGAACTGAGAAAGTTTAGTGTTCAGCTAAATGGTCATTGTTGAGGCTTTGATAATTGGTAAATACCCCATGATAAGTGACTTGTGACACTGTGCTGTGCTATTTGGCACAGGCACCATCATCACAAGACTTTTCTTGTCATATTTCATAACGTAGGAATGTTTGTGACTGATTCAGATGGGATTGTACACTCAGTATATTGTTTGCAGCTGAGAGTCCTTATGATGTCTACATGGAGTCCAACGTTTACTGATTTTCGACACGAGTGATTTTCGACACGAGTGTAGAAAATCTGTGTCCTTTT
Organism: Chaetodon trifasciatus; assembly: GCA_037975065.1. Classification (NCBI taxonomy): domain Eukaryota; kingdom Metazoa; phylum Chordata; class Actinopteri; order Chaetodontiformes; family Chaetodontidae; genus Chaetodon; species Chaetodon trifasciatus. Next base: position 5,363,893 of record JBBMOE010000033.1, read on the forward strand.
TTAAGGACAAAGAGGTCATGTTCCTGTTATTTTAGTATCCCTTTCTTTTTCTTATTGGTACATTGGGTATGGCCCAACTTCAACAACCGCTTAGGTTTCAGAAGGAAGAACAATGATTGAGGTAGTGATGCAGGGCCTGCTTTAAAGGGACACTCCACTAATTTAACACCTGAAGAAATTTAGAGGTTTACTCTCTAAAGTCTGAGAAAAGAACCACAAAGATGCCATAGCAACATCAGGGTAATTTCAGATTGGCCATCAGATTATCTTAAACATAAAATCTGCACTAGGAACAGGGTACATGGAGTTTGAGACATGGATGTGTACTGAGGGGGTTACCATCAAGTGATGCAGTGTTTTGGGGCTTGAAAGTCAGGGTATCTTGGACTCTGCTGCTTTGATTTTGACCCATCTTTCTCTTTACCCTTATGGACATACAATAATAGATCCTCATCACATTATTATCACAGTGTCAACAACATCCTTGTTTATTGTGGTGCTCAGCAGCGGGTAAGGGATCTACTTTGTTTTATTTCTACGCCCCTATCCCTTTAATATTTGTGTATAAGATATAATATTCATATTGGCATCATATCATTCAATTCTGTCCCAATGTCTTATCACGACGCGGGCACGTCCGTCCGTGCACGCTCCCCACGCGCGCCTCTGGGTGCGCGCAGGACCCGTCCCTACAGCAGAGAGCAGCAGCGCGTCCATCCTGCCGTGGAGCCGGGAGAGTGGAGCCGCGAGGAGCGCACACACAGAGAGAGAGCCACAGAAGATGGACGGAGTGGGATCGTTCGGAGCGGGCCGGGCCGGGACCACTGTCGACCCGCTTGCCTTCGCCAAACAACCGCAGACCATCCTGAGAGTGCTGTCTTGGGTGAGAGCGCGTTTTTCCGGTACCGTTGTATGTGTGTGTGTGTGTGTGTGTGTGTGTGTGTGTGTGTGTGTGTGTGTGTGTGTGTGTGTGGAGAGAGAGGGGGGTGGCGGGGTCCTCTCTGTTGTCGTTGCTGCGCGAGACCCGTGACGTGTTCTCATTGCAAATATAGAGCCCAGATATCCAGCGATAACAGATAAGCAGGGCGTGTGAATGGAAACCATGGATGGAATGTTTCTGTCGGCCTGTATTTATACAGAAATGGTCCGTACAAGGTGGAACCAAGGCCTGGTGGCTGTCTGACACCCTGACCATTAAACTGATCTCGCTATAGTTTTGTTTGTTTGTTTGCTTGTTTGGGGCAAAAAACGACCAATCCTCATTTAAAAAATCTTGCTTTAGAATTTATATGTAAATTCAGCCAAAGGTCTGCAGTAGACAGGACCCGGATTGTGTAGAAAATGATAGAGATCCATAACCTCCTCAGCCTCCTCCTTTCTCTTACTCATGACAAATATTGTTATTTTCGTCTCTGAAATATAACATTATTGTTTACCACACACACCCTCTTCGTTTATATCGCCAATCGTTTTTTCCAGCTAATGATTTTGCTGATTTACCCTAAACGGTCGTCGTCCGTCATCCCACCTGTGATTGGTCCGCGATCATCGTTACGCACGCAGGGCCACGGAGACGCGTCGTGCCCTGACGTTTGATGTAACGCATCACCTTTGGGTGACACAGAGAAGGTCCTCTTTGCCAGCGCAGTGATCTCTGAAACACACCGAGCTATCCGAGAGAAATGTGTGGCGAATAATTGCATCTTAACGAGTGTCTAGTTTCATCTGTGAGTGTATTGTTTTTGCTGTATCCATACGCACAAGAGGTTATACAGGATTTACTACTGAGTCCTCTGGATACGCTGTCAGCCTACTGCTTCAGTGCAAATAGCCCCCATTAATCACTTTAAAACAATTTGGGCTCAAGTGCTTTAAAGTTTAATTGCCTATTTCCTATTGCAGCTGAAAACTTTCCAAACATGTATCACACCACATCACATCTTGATTCTCAACAGTGCAGCTGCAATCAGTGGTGGAAGTAAAAGTACCAATCAAACACTGTAAAAATACTCAGTTACAAGTTAAACTGTCGCCCAGTCGCTGTGCTGTCATGCGTTTGAAAATCATGCAAAGAAATTGGTGAAAGTTTCCATTTGGAGATCGACTTTGATGCACTATAAGCAGCTTTATCATGCTGATTCACTAAGAGCACCCGAGCGTATATCTGTTGAGATTATATCCACACATGTGATTAGTTTAAAATGTGGACCCGGCATTATCCCATTGTGTGGCCCTCCACCATCATATGACCCAAACCCCCAAGTGTGAGTGCATTTCTGTGTGTGTGTGTGTGTGTGTGCGTGTGTGTGTCACATGGCCCTATTCTGCCACCGAGTTTTAGTCAGCTGATCAGTGTCAGTGTGAGTCCAGAGCAGAGGTACATAGAAATGCAGAGAGTTAACAACAGACGGGTGTTACTTATAAAAACGAAGTAAGAAAAACGCTATAGCAACCTCTGTCACACTTCTTCTTTTGGTGTGTGCGCACCGCCTCAGGACTATGTGATTCTTGATGGGAAGTGAAGCATCGAGCTCTGCAGTTAGTCAGAGAGAAAGAGAGGAAATTAGGTTAATGCTTTTGGTCTGAGCACGCTCAAAGAGACGCTCCCGTGCAGTGCTGCCACAACCCTGTTTCCAGTGAGCCTGTAACGATGTTTGTGTGTGTTTGTTAAAGAGGGAGAATGAGAGCGACGCATTGATTGTTCAGGCAATAACTGGCATGTTCTTTCTTCCTTATTCCATTTCCTCCTCTCTGTCTCTCACCTCCTTCGTCTTCTCCCTCTCCTCCTCGTCTTCTTGCGACCCCCATCCACAGATATTTTCCCTGGTGGTCTTTGCCTCCATCGTGAACGAGGGTTATGTCAACATGGGCAGCGAGCGTCTCCACTGTGTCTTCAACAAGAATGCGGACGCCTGCAACTACGGCGTGTTCGTGGGCCTGGTGGGGCTGCTGGCGTGCTCCTTCTTCTTCCTGCTCGACTACAAGTTCTCCTCCATCAGCTCTGTCAAAGACAGGAAGAAGGCTATAATGCTTGAGATCGGCTTCTCGGGTGAGGAACCTGACTCTTCCCAAGAGTCAGGAGGTGTAACACACAATGTTTGCACTTTTGGTATCTCATAGTTAGCCTGTGATTTATATTTTTACACATACTGCAGAGGCAAACCCTACACAATGCCCGTATTAAAGCTTGATCAGGTCGAGAGGCAGGAGTCACAAGATTTCCCCAGAATGCCAAAAATATAGTCCGACCAGGCCCGCTTTGTTACAGATGTCTGCTTACTTACAACACGAGACATCAAGAGAAATGAAACCTGTAGAGATACATAAAAGGTACCAGAGAAATCCAAGTATTTTTAGTTTCTAAAGGGAACAAAGAGCTGTAGGTCAGGATTAGAGGAATCAACACCTGCACCTGGGGTTTTATGTGTAAACTTAACTTGGAAATTACCTTTTTTTCTGTTCTAACAAAGTGTTATTGTTCCACTGGTTTGTGGCAGGTTTCTGGACTTTCCTGTACTTTGTAAGTTTCTGCTTCCTGGCCAATCAGTGGTCTCAGACCACGGCTGATGAGCTGCCACTCAACCAGGGGGCAGATGCAGCCCGGGCTGCCATCGCCTTCTCTTTCTTCTCCATAATCACCTGGGTGAGAACGTGCAACTCCACAGACACAGAAGCACAGAGGCACACAAACACACACATGCAACAATACAAAGAAATGCACCAAATGTTCACAATGTCTTTAGGTTTTTTCTTCAGGAGTGTAGAAAAGACAGACGTGCCATTGAATAAATGCCCATTATGACCTAAACGTAAACATATAAAGCAACTGGCTCCTGGGCACAAATGGTTGCGCTCAATGGATCCTCATCACAATTTTCTTTTTTTTTTAAGGAATACTTTGGCATTTTGGGAAATATGCTGTTCGCCTTATATGAGAAGACTGATACCATTCACATATTAGCCCTTTAGATATGAAGCTACAGCCACCTGCAGGTTAGCTTAGCTTAACACAAAGACTGGAAACAGCTAGCACGATCCACGAACAGAGATACTGTTAGAAATTCTGCCTACCTGCGCCTATAAAGCTCTTAAATGAGCACATTATGTCTCCTTGCCTTGCATTTCTCATGTAACTTTGACTGTGAGATCCTTTTTTTATTTGCCAGCCAGAATACCTTACTGTACATTTGCCATAAGCTACAGAGTGATGACAGGCACTGAGGGTGTGGATGTCTTGTGTGTTTGTGTTCAGCTCAGCCTCTGACTGAACTCGGCACTCAGCAGAGACTGTGGTTCCTCTCCTCTCTGTACGTTCATGAAATAAAGCGCATTTCCACTCCAGTCAGCACTCACAAAGGGGGAAGAGGCTAATTACAGAACATTAGAAGCAGCTCCGCCACAGCTTGCTGCTGCAGACAGGTTGAGAAGCAAGAGTGAAGATAAATCCACTTTTTAATCCCAAAACTTTAAAAAATGAACCCTGAGCTCTCTGCCATCAGTAAACAGCTCTGGATAGGAGCAGAATCCGGTGTGACTTCAGGTGTTTATCCCTGTAGAAGCTCCAGCTACGCCCCCAGCTCTCCTCCAGAGCTCCCCGGCCCAGCAGCTGTCTGTTGGCAAGCAGTGGTTCTGTCACTCCACTCCCATCATTCCGCTCAACACAACACTGCAAAAACCCCCTCACATTTTCAAGTTGAAAATTTTAATCTAGCTCGAATATGCCAATTCTGTTAGTTTTGCGTATTCACATTGCATAACAGCGCTTCCTCACTGTTGTGCTGTGGCCAATCTTTATTATAAGCTAAGCTAGCCAGACAGACCTGTAGCCTTATATTTAAATCTACAGTCTTCTAAGTCTTCAAAATGTCAAACTACCCCTTTAAGTTAATTTTATTTCCATAGAAGCAATTACATTATATGAAATAAACTATTTTAAAATCCTGGTTTTAAGGGTACTTTAATATCTGTATAACTGAGCTTTCATGATTTAGTCTGGCTTAATCTTTTCTATCTATCGCCCTCCTCTCTGTCTCCCTGCTGCCCTTGTAGGCTGGTCTAACAGTGCGTGCAGTCCAGAAGTATCTGCTCGGCACAGACATGAGTCTGTTCACCACAGAGCACATGGACGGCGGCGCACCCACCAAGCCATACCCCTCCAATTCACCAGTAGGCGACACCACTGAGACCACAGAGACCTACCAGAGTCCACCATTCACCGAGAAGAATGCAGCACCCACATACCAGGTTCCCATTTACTAGATAAGATAGACCTGATGGTGGAAGAGGAAGGTCAGGAGAGGGATGAGAGGAAAGTGAAAACTGCTTCCTGTGATGTTACACCTGCCGTTGTTTATGGGTTAATCTGGGCTGAGTTTTCAATAATTGTTAAAAGCAGCCTCTCCGTCTTCGTTTCCTCCACTCGTTCCCTTTCCTTCCTTAACATTCCGACTTAACCTGCATTTTTCTAGACTCGTATGTCAATCTCAATTTCCTGCTAGTGTCCTCAGATCAGAGCAGATGAGAGAAAAGGAAAACAAGAGGAGGAAATGTAGGAGAAGAGGCCACTTTGTAGTATTAACACTATTTTGAAGAAGAAGAAAAAGAGATGAAGGGATCAACAAGTGAGTGACACCACCACAAAGCAGTATTTGATTCCTAAAAATAGTGCGCTCACATACAGCACCTTCATCTTATTCTTTTGATTCAATGAAGTGTGGATATCCCCTTTCATGCCAAACAGTTCAAGGAATATTTTTATTTTTTATTTTTAGCTATAGTACAGTCTGGTCTTTCCTCTATCTTTCTCTGCTGCAATTAAGGTGACCATGTGTATTGAATCTGCATGTTTCCAAACTTAGAGATCAACTAAGTGCCATACTGTACTGTGTGTCTCAGACAGTGACTTAATTTAGTAGATTTCTACATGCTGTAAAAAACAATGACAACAATGTTTTGTGACCAAGTGCAATATCTCACATTCTTATGTAGGTCTGTAGGTAGGTATATGATGTACTCTAGGTAGGATAGTTATCATCAGATTAGACCAATTGTAGGCACTGTCTCAAATAACATGCTAGTCTTTGAATTGTACTAACGAATCTCAGGCAAATTTCCCAATTAAAATAGCTGATCTGACTGGTGAAGTTTGCAAGATATGGAAAATTCTGTATTATCTAACAGATCCAGAGAGAACTTTTCATCAACAAAAGCTTGTTGACAATTTAAATAAAATTAGTATTGGTCAAGACGTTTTTATATCATCTTTTCAAGTACTCATTGCCTTCTTTCGTGTAGTGGAATCATAATTTTAACACATTATAAAGAAAAACACTGTCACAATGCAAATCCCTTGAGTGCATTGTCACGATTGCAGAATCTATATAATTCTCATTCATTTGTGTACAAGCGTGAGTTTTCCCAGGTTGGTCACTCTTAAGTCTTTTCACTCTTAAGTTATGTTTCTGTGCCAGCATGGATGGATTGTTGAATGGGACTACAGGGCACAGGCCAAAGGGGTAAGGGGGCTGCTGGGTCAGAGCTTCTGTTTGAAGTGAATTTTAACATTTCATCTTCAATCCAGTCACTACAAGAAAAAGCGGAATAACTCGAAAATAACAAAAAAACAGTTACAAAGAGATATAAAAAGACATCAAAGTGATGCAAAAATATCTGCACAGATACGCAGAATGACTATAAAGACACATAAAACAGCTACAAAGAGACAAAAAAATGACTACAGAGACGCCAATTAGAAGACACAAACAACTATAAAGAGGCACAAAACATCTATGAAGACACACAAAACTAAAACTTTCAAGATGCTGCTGCATGAATGGCAGCCCTTTGGGGCAGCAGATCTCATTCACTCATTTCTTACCTTTGTTTGTTAGTACTTTTTTAACTTGTCCATGTACTATGGACACTAAACTCACTGAGCTTGCGCTGCTCTTTCTACTGCTGTTTGCATTGTTTACAATTGCATCCAGGGATCCTGAGCCATGGCCTCACGGATCAGTTGATAGCACTCATGGTCTACCTGCACAGTGAAAAGATGGTCCAACAGGGCTGACGAGGCTTTGAAAGACTGCAACTGTGTGGGAAGTACTTTGTGATGCTTATGGGGAGGACACTTAAAGTTTCAGACACTGTACAATGGACGATATCAACTCCTGCATGGAGAATGCTGTACCCACTGGGACCGTAAGGTGTTATTCCAAAAACAAACCTTGGATTACTCCTGACATAAAGGCTTTCCTTCAGGAAAAAAAAAACAAACAAAAAAAAAAACGAATCCTTTGATCAGGAAATAAGGAGGAGCTCAAGAATGTGCAAAGGCAGCTGAGGAGGAGGATGTGGGAGGGATAAAATAACTACAGGAGGAAGAGTATCAGTATCAGTCTGAGCAGAGTGAGTCGAGTCTGGAGGGGCCTTAAAACCATCTATGGCTACAAGGAACCTGACTCCCAGCCTGTGGGGGACCAAAAGTGGGTGAATGATCTGAACTCTATGTCATCTGCCATTCCCCCTGTCAATTCCTCCCTGTGTGACCTCGATTGCCTACACTCTAAGGTCCTCAACAGCTACAGGCCTATGGCACTGACATCACATCTGATTAAGATCCTGCAGAGGCTGGTTCTTGTCCATCTCTGCCCCCTGGTGAGGCCATCAATGGACCTGCTACAGCTTGCCTACCAACTTGGCATTGGGGTGGATGACGCTGTCATCTACCACCTACATAGATCCCTCTTTCACCTAGAAAAGGCTGAAAGCACTGTGAGAATCACAATCTTTGTTTTCTCCAGTGCCTTTAGCACCGTTCAGCCCACGCGGTTCTGAAGGAGAACTTGGAGAGCACAGGGTGGACCACTACTTCAGTATATAAGGATGCAGAACTGTCAGTCCAACATGGTTGTCTGCAGCACAGGGGTCCCACAGGGAATAGTCCTAGCTTCCTTCTGCTTCACCCTCTACACTTCAGACTTCACACACACATCAGTTAACTAGTACCTGCAATTCTGCGATCTTCGGCTTCATTGACACAGAGAACTGACCCAGGGATTTGTGGATTGGTGCCAGTGGAACCGCCTCCAGATCAAAGCAGGGAAAACCAAAGAGCTGGCGGTAGACTTCCAGAGGTGTAAACACTCTTCCTACACGAGTGAACATCCAGGAAACAGACAATGAGATGGGTGTATCTGGATGCTAACCTGAAAAATAAACTGGACTAGACTGACAAGACAAATGCATTGTATAAGAAAGGTCAGAGCAGACAATATCTGCTGAGGAGACTCAGGTGGAGTTGGAGTGCAGAGGGTACTCCTGAGGACATTTATTGATTCTGTGGTGGCACCAGCCATCTTCTATGGAGTGGTCTGCTGGGGAAGTGGCATCTGGACTGCTGACAGGAAGAAACTTAACTGGTTAAGAAGGCCAGCTCTGTCCTGGGATGCCCCCTCAACCCAGTGCAGATGGTAGGAGAGAGGAAGATGATGGCTAAAGTATCATCCTTGATAGAGAATGTGACCCGCTCCATGCAGTACAGTGACAACACTGGGCAGCTCCTTCAGTGACAGGCTGCTTCACCCACAGTGTGTGAAGGAGAGATACCAGGTCCTTCCTGCTCCCACTACACCACACACACCAAAACTGACACAGTCACTCATGTGTAATATCAGTGTATCCTAAACCAGGCAATGTCAATATTTCCCTATGTGCAGTAATGTAAATTCAACAAGTGTCTGTTTTACTTATAATATTGTTTACTTATTATCATTTCTTGCATTTTTACTTGCTTCTTGCTATTGCATTATCCCCTTTGCTGCTTTAAAACTGCAAATAAAATAAAATAGACATAAAATGACTACATAGACACAGTAAATGACTACAAAAAGACAAAAATGACTACAAAAAGACACAAAATAACTACAAAGAGACACAAAATGCCTGCAAAGTGACACAAAACAACCAAAAAGAGACCTAAAACAACTACAAATAAATGCTAAACAACTACAAAGAGATTCAAAATGACCATTAAGAGATATAGACTTTACTTGCAGTTGTCTGGGGTCTTGCTTCCATTCAGGAGGGGTGGGAGGCCTTTCACATGTCTGTGCCCAGGGCCCCATTGTCCCATAATCCATCCATAGTACCAGGGAATGTATACAGTGTGTTATTTGAGACAGTGTCCTATGCTGAGTGTATGTTTGTTGTGTGCATAAATCGGGACGACTGGGGATATTCTGGATAAGTCAGGTCTGATTATGTTTACGTTTTAGAAGCTGCCAAACTGCCCTGTGTTCTTATTGCTGTCTTCTGATTACCACATAACTACCATGTTGTTAATGTCTACAGGATTTTACATAATCACACAGCAGGAGGGCAACAGGTTTTATTCAATGAGGGAGATCAGGTTGCTGGAGGATTCAGTGCTGAAAAAGCTGTGTGTAGGATGTCATGGGTCACTCGCTGGCTAATTCATTGATCCTGCAGTCCAACTGGGTGAGTGGGGTCAGAATCTGTTGCCATGGTGACAGGCACAGGTTTGGGTGGATGCGGCTCAGTAAGGGCCCTGATGTAAATAGTAACCATGCCAACCATGTCAGTGTGTAGCAGTGTCTGTGTCGTGGTTCACGTACACTCGCCATCAGCGAATCTGTAGTTTTGCTCTGTGTGTGTGTGTGTGTGTGTGAGTGTGTGTGTGTGTGTGTGTGTGAGTGTGTGTGTGTGTGTGTGTGTGAGCATGTGAGAGCACATGTGTTAGCATGCGTGAGAGACGTGTGGGTCTGTTTGTGTGAAAATGTGTGAATGTGTGCAGTTAATTACATTTTGTGGTGCAGAAAAGTTATTTTCTGGAACATGTGTTTTTTCAGAGTTTTAGTGCAGAGGAGGAAATCGTAAGTCTGTTCCACGATGGAGTCATGTCCCCCAGAATGACATATATAATCAGTGTCCCCGGAAAGATATTAAATTACAAAATACGAGACTAAACTTTCTTTTCTTTATGAACAGAGCCCAATATGAAACTTCATGTTAGAGTGATAGAATTGACCTGTAGAATGCCTTGCCTGCTATTCCAACTAATCCTGTGTCAACAGGGCCCCCTGCAGACCAAAGAAGGCACTGCAGCAGCAGGGCCAGGGCTCGCAGTTTTAAAAGTGATCATGATAGTAATGCATGAAAGTGTTATATAGAAGTCATTATATATTTAATACTATTTAATTCTTCAGCTGACTCCAAGATGTTTAGCAAAGTGAGATTCGCCAGCCACCAGTGCAGCTGACAGGATTCCTTCTAGTGTCAATCACAGTTTAATGTCAGGTTTGCGAGTGTACACTCAAACAACTCTTTGTTTCTTCAGTGCTGTTATTTCAACCTCATGATCTTGCTGGTCACACACACACACACACACACACACACACACACACACACACGCACACGCACACACACACAGTGCCAGTGTGTACATATTTCAGAGCTCCAGAATGAAACTGTACCACAGTGCTGACTGTAACTCACAAAATTTTTCTTTACTTTAGTTAAAATGTGGCCCCAGTGTCGAGGGCCTTGAGTCACACCAGTGTGGTTGGAAAGAAATAAGCCCTTATTCTGAAGACAGGCTCAAAACAAATGGAAATGTCCAAGTTCCAGCATGAAAAAAGGATTACAATTGTTTCAATGTAGTCTTGTAAAACAGAGCCCAGATCGGTGAGATCGGTTAAACCATTAGTTTAAGGTTATCTGTGAGCTTTTTTTTTTTTTAAATTTACTACCCTACACTGTCTGTCATTAAGTGGCCATCTTGTATATTATAAAATGAGGGATAACACAGTAATATTTTCCTTTCAGAATTTTAGTACGGGAAAGGGTGCAACAACGCTGGGGGGGGGGGTAGTTATAGTTTGGTTACGTCTGTTTGGTGCAGTTAAAGGACTATACCTTGTGGTTTTCATGTTGTAGCCTGTAACCTACAAGTTGTCTTGAAGCAATCAAGTCATTAATCTGTGAAACATCTATTGGTAGTAGTTCAATCTGCTGTCAGTTATCAGCTTGCAGAGATGCAGGACATGAATTGGCCTGATGCTTGTTGTGTGTCTTTCAGGTTTGACTGTCTGACAACATCTTGGTAATGCAATGATTAGTATGAAGTTCATACATTCAAAAAGGTTCCTGCTCAGTGCTCACAGATGCACTGACTCTCCACGATAATTAAACTGAATATACAAGTTAGAATGTTTAAGATTTTCATGTAATCAAACCCTATTTTTGATAGTATTTATGCTCATTAAGTGTATTTACATTATGCAATTGTCCCTATGTAGTCCCTGGCATCGTCAGTGGCGGAGTCTGCCATTCACACACCGAATTCATGTTGGACTCAAACAACTAAAGTTTGTTTTCAGTCCCGAAGGAAATCAATTAAAAATCTTACAGCATGTTTTGGAGAATCAAAGAATCTCAGTATGATCAAATATGGCAAAATATGAAAAACTGCCAGTATAGTTCTTTAAATCTTGCATAGCTGTGGGCTGCTAGTAACCTGTTAACTGTGGTAAGGTGAGACCGGGGCATTGATGGTGGTATCAGGTACTGTTGGGGTACCGTTAGGTAGTTTGGGGTACTGTCCGGTCAGGTTGTATTATTGTTCTCAGTGCTTCAGTCTCTTCTTCAATCAGTGTGGTAGATAAAAATAATAATACAATACATTCTCTCTGTTTTGTGCTCTGGCCCATGTACACTGCCGTGGTATTGGTTGATTGTAAAATTCAGTAAGTTATTGAAGTCAATGGAACCTGTGTGTGATTCTGTCTAGGGTCTGGTTTGTCCTGTACTACTGAAAATAAAAAAAGAATATTAATACTGATTATTTATTAACTAGAATGCACTCTTTGTTGGAAATACTTTGTTTGACCACTCTTAAAGGGGCTGTCAGCACCCAAATCAAACTTATATGTGATCATGCTGTCGTTTTGTTGGACTGAGATAATAAAAGTTGACGATATGGAGTGACGCTGGCGCCATCAGTTGTGTGGTTTTCCAGTATACAACATTGCATGGATGTTACAATATCTCCCCCCATAATATTGCTATTAAAAATTGAACCCCCATCGACCAACAAATGAGTCGATTGATTGAACAAACACTGATTCTGTAGCGTGCTACCCCTTTAACATGTTTCTTCTGAGCTGTTTCTTCCTGTTCTGAAGGTGTTTGACCTCTTCAGTGTAAAAATGCTGTGTACAGAGATGTGTGTCACTGTCTATTACCTGAATGTCTTTCGACTGCAGTCTGACCGTCACTCCAATAAAAAAGAAAACATGTTTTGGACTGCCTGTTTCTGTCCCTGACTTCAATGTGTGAACATTTGTATTGTCTTAACTGAGCTTAAAAGCATATCTTTCAGCTCACTGTTAAGTTGTCCAGCAGCAACATTACGGTTTTGGTTCACTCTCGACACTCTAATAGTGTGGTTTTTGGCCTTTTTCACTGAAAAAGCCGGATAAGCTAATTGTAGACAGTTACCAACTATCTGATGAATACAGCAGCACATTTTACAGCTAAAGAGACAGACACAGTTGGTAGAAACCAAAAACAGAGCTAAACAAAAGACTGAATATTGGACTTACATTCATCAGGAGGCCAGAAGCTCGACTCCAAATGAACCATCACGTTGCTCCGTAACTGCAAATAAGCAACTGTTTGCTGACAAGTTCACTTTTAACGATGACGATACATCAAAGTGGTCTTCACAGCTGTTTACAACGCCACAAAAGAATAAAAAAATTCAGTTATTGCAGGTTTAAATTCGATTCAACGACTGGATTTGAGAATATCACTTAAGGCTGAATGCATGACGGTCACCTGTGTGGTCATAATCCCAGCTATCAGCCAAAAATTGGTAAAATATTACTTCTGGATTACTTTTCAGTAGATAATAGATCAGAAATAAGTGAAACAGGAACAAGTTCAGCAGATTATTAAAAGTTTGAAAGCAACATACACTTCATTATACATGACCTACAGCTTATATACATTACAAGCAGCTGATTATAAAGACAGTTTGTGTTGTTTTATATGAAAAGTCTCATTATGCAGAAACTAAAGGATGCTTAAAAGCAGCTGAGCGTCTATAAATGTCGAAGCCCATTACCACACTTTTCTCTCTCACACAACTCTAACAAAGATACAGAAACTTAAAGAGTGCTGACAGAAAACAGCTTTATTGAAGCCAGAAAGAAAAAAAAAAAAAAGAGTAAGCTGCTGTATAGACAAACTCATTCAGACACACACACACAAACACAAGATGGCCGCACACCCGGGTGGGCACCGGTGCAAGCTGAGGGTCCTGAGAGAGAAGACGAACACATTGTGTAGTGGATGTAACCTGTTTCACATCATGGCACTGATTAACCGATTCATCAATCACCAAATCAACCAAATCTTAAAGTCAGTGATGTTAAAGGAACTAAAAAAAAAAACAAAAGTGACCCAGAATTTGTTCTACCTGCTGAAGCAGCTCTTTCAGTCACTCAACGCCTCTGGCAATTCATTCACTCACAACACTTAACCGGCTTCTTCTGCATGAAGCAACAAATAGTTAAAAGTAATGTGTAACTTAAATAAATATGGTGCTGAATAGTTGAACCAAACATGTTGTGTTTATTATATTATTTAACCAAGCAGCCCCACTGGGGAATCATACATATTTCATCAACTGTGATGTTAACAAAATACATTTTGTCATCTTCTGTTAAAGTGAAAACACAAAGCAAAGTAAAAAAAAAAATGCAAATCAATACATTTTTTGTATTCGGGAGCATTGCATCCAAGCAAACCCCCAATTGTCTCTATTCTTTCATTAAATAAACCGACGGTTGTGGCTCGACGTTGCCGGTGCCAGCTGGAGACGTCCTCAGAGGAGGTCAGTGGAAGTGGAGTTGAAATGTGTGTGTGGGAACTGTGAAACCGTTCACACACACATAAATCCCGCAGAATGTAAAAACACCATAAACCAACTTCAATTCCAAATCCCTATGAGGTATCAGCCCCAGACTCCTCTGGGACATGGTCTCACAGGAAACAGGCTGCTGTTTTCTGCACTGGCTGCTGCAAGGCTTTGATGGGGCTGCGGGGGCGACTGAAAATGTGCCCGATGATGGTAAACGGAGCAGAAGAAGGGGCTAGGTGATGATGCGGCTAATTGACTGCAAGGAAGGGAACTCCTCGCTCTCCCTGATGTGCAGGGTCTTGTGGGAGTTGAAGTCTTTGGGGGCCAGTACCTGTCGGCAAGTGGGACACACCTGGCAGTCCATCTCAGCTGCTGCATTAGCCACTGTGGTTGGCGTCTGCCAGGCATTCTTCTTGTTCTTGTTTTTCTTTCCACCTCCAGCGCCTGACTGCTTCTCCATCGCCTTACAGTCTCCGTGGGCAGTCAGGAGCTCCTGCTGCTTGCCAGTGTCCGGCAGAAGCACCAACAGCTCGTTGAAGATGCGGTTAAAATCCTCTCCGAGCAGGTCCTTGCAGCTGCGGTGGTACTGGGCTGCTGATATCACACCCTGGGAACAAAGAGAGGGGGTCAGGAGACAGATGAGCAGAGTGAGGGAGCCTTCAAGCCTTCAGCACAACTATTAACTTAGTGATTAATGATGGGAATACAAAAATTCTCAGGACCACAGCTTTGATTATTATGTGACGTGTACCTGTCTGAACTGAGCAGAATAGTTTTTGAACTCATTGAACTGTGACTCATCGTTGTGCAGGTACTTTCTAATAGACTGGATCAGCTCTAGGTTCCTCTGGTGGAAGTCGTCTGGCACCAGGTAACCACTGCTCGACACCTTGGGGGGCCTGGAAAATTAAAAAATAATAATAAAAAACACTTAGTACCTGATGTGGCCAACATGAATAAATCAAAAGGAGATCATACACAAAAAGGGAAACTGTCTCACAGGTTGACTGCAGAGGGAGCAGGCTCCACCACGTTGCTGTTGAGGGGGATCCCGGTGAATCCTGGTGGAGGTTTAGTGGCTGAGAATCCCAGGCCGGGGGGAGGTGCGGGCATAGCAGAGGAAGGGGCAGGAGCGGAGGCCTTCATCGGGAAGGAGCTCTTGAAGCCTAAGAGATAAACACTGTGAGCTGCTACTTTGACTGCAACAGGATGAACCCCAAAAACAGCCCTGCCAGCACTTCAGGTAATATGTGAGGCATTAGGTATGACGTCTCAGGTAAATTAAGACAAAAAGCCAAATTTGGGCAACAAGACAAAACACAGGAGTTAATTTGAGGCAGCAATCAATACAGCCGACAGTGACAGCTGTAAATTCAGCCAACACAGACCTCTTTAAGCCTTAATATTGACAAAACAATAACTTTGAAAACTGCCACATGGACAGGAAGTGAAATTAGCGATCAGGACTCCAACTTATGGAAACTGACTTTGCATTTTCAGAGATACGTTGGAGCATTTCCAATGCACTTCCAGAAAGTCTGCCTGACTTTTTTTTTGGAGACAGCACCTATCAGCCATTAATATAAAATATATAGAGGTTTGAAGATGCTGAATGATATCATCGTGGAGTGCTGTACCTGGCGGTGGGTTCTTGGTCATGAGAGCAGGGAAATCTTCCTCCTGCTCAGGAGGGGGGTGTGTGTTGGGATGAGGTGCTACCACAACTGCCTCCTTAATAGTGGGTGGTGATTTCTCAGGGTAGCCATTTGCCAGTCCACTGGTCAGCGGCGCCGTCCCAGCACCAGAGAGGGGTTTGTTCCGAGTTTTCTCAGGGACGTTCTCCTTCTGTGCTGCCGTTTCCACCGAGACTGCGCTTACAGTTTGTGTCATCCCCGACATTGAACACACAGATGTAGAGGGAGCGGCCGTGTTCTTCTGCTGTTTTTTCTTCTTGCTGGCTTTTGAGGTGGGAGGATCGGAGCTGGGGGTCGGGTTTGGGGGGTTGGAGGTGACAGCAGGGGGTTTGCTGTTGCCTCCTTTAACAGTGAGCAGAGAGGAGATATCCAACATGGTGGGCACCGAGCGGAACTCCTGCTGTGTCAGTCCTCCACTCTCATCATCAGAGGACGGAGGGGACCGGGTAAATGTCGCTTTCCCATTCTCTCCCATTTTCTTTTTCCTGCGTGAAGATGAAGAGGTTGAGGACGAGAGGGGCTGAGGGCCAGAGGATGCAGATAGGACAGGAGGGGAAGGTCTGGAGGAAGGAGGGGGATGAGTGTTGGGTTTTGCTACGGCAGTATGGTTGGACCAGGCGGAGCGGCTGCCAGCTGTAGTTTTGAGGGGCCGGATTTTGGACACAAGAGCGGGGAAATCCTCCTCTTGGAAAGAGGAAGTCTTCTTAGGTTGAGCAGAGTAAGCCGGGGTCATGGGCGATGTGACAGCAACCGTTGAGAGGCTGGGGAAGTCGTCTTCCTTTAAAGCCACGGGGGCTGCTGTTACCGCCACAGGAGCTGGCTTTACACTGCAAAACACACAACAATAACAACATAAATGGAACGTTTCAACACAACAAGGTGTGTGTAGAGGATTTCAGTTTGTACTGTGTGTGAAAGGTTACATGGATGTGGCAGCTGTGGCCCCTAAAGCTGGAAAGTCATCTTCTGGATTAGTGCTCTTCATTGTTCTCACTGTTAAAGAGGAGGCAGGAAATACGTCAGCACAGCGAGTGACTTCCATCAGCCGTTACAGAACATAAACATGAAGTGCTGAGCATATGTTTAACATTTTCCCCATTCACCTGGAGGTTTGCTTGTTGGTTTGACATGTCCTGCCCTGTTTCTGGGCTCTTCTGGTTCTGTTCTCTCCGTCCTCTCCTCTCGGCAGTGTTTGG
Organism: Chaetodon trifasciatus; assembly: GCA_037975065.1. Classification (NCBI taxonomy): domain Eukaryota; kingdom Metazoa; phylum Chordata; class Actinopteri; order Chaetodontiformes; family Chaetodontidae; genus Chaetodon; species Chaetodon trifasciatus. Next base: position 5,380,728 of record JBBMOE010000033.1, read on the forward strand.
GAGCACTCCTCTCCTGCACTGCTCCTCTCTCCTCCTGTCTACGCATTGCCATTGATGCCCTCATGGCAGCTGCCACCTCCCTGTCCTCTTCCTCTCTGTGTGGACAAGCACACATTCAAATATGGTCAAAAAGCAAGAAGAAACCAAACCAACCAAACCAAAAATGCATCAATCTAACTGCAACAGCTACCACATTTTGTATGGTTTGACACAAAAAGCACTGGAGAAACTGCCAAGTGCTACATATCAATACAGAAATTACACAGAAAGGAATGTCTCTCACACACACACACACACACACACACACACACACACACACACACACACACACACACACACACACACACACACACACACACACACACACACACACAGGCAGTGACAGTAGAAGGTTGTGGGACGCTCGACTGTGACGTCATGCAGCCATTCATTAAATATTTTCCATGCTCACTCCTCAACAATGACACTGGGTGCTCTGCAGCCTGGTCGCCAGGCTCATGACAGCAACCACATCTATTCTCCGAAGTTTCTCCATGTCGTCCAATCAACGCCGCACTGCTAATTTAGACTCACCGGGAGTACCTCCAGCTCTTCTGTCCCCCCTGAGGCCTCCCTCCTCTTCCCCCTCGACTGTGACGCACCTCCTCATAGTCCTCCCCTGTCACCATACCTAAGGACACACACAAACATTTTATTCACATTCACCGCTTTCAAACCACAGTTACACTGGCAATGATCCTCTAAATATAAAGACAAGGCCGGTCCCACACAAAAACACACAGAACAATAACATCCTCACTAACTTTCATTTCTCCTCTGCTGTCTCGGGGCGTAGTTGAACTGTAGGTCGATGTGACGGTTCTGTCGAGCCTCTGCCCGGTTCTTGCTGTGTGCTGCGGCCTTGTGGGCCTTGTAGTCGATCTCAGAGCGGAATGCATGGGTGAACTGTTCTGTGGCACAGCGGCCTTCCTCACACAGATAGTGACTCTCTCTGAAGTGTTCACTCAGGTACTGATAATCACTGTTGGTAGCAGGGTAAGAAATAACAAAACATTAAACCACAAGCTTGACCTACTGAGCCACCCCACTCACCTTTCAAAGGCAGATTAATGGCTACATGGGGTTTCTGTGTTTGAAATAGTTCTACACACCTATAGTATTCCTGAGAACCATCTGCATCACAGAAATGGCAGAAGTAATGGTCCCTGCGCAAGTGTTTAAGCAGCTCATCATTATCAAGGTAACGGTCATCGCAGAACTTGCAGAGCGGGTGTCCTCTATGACTGGTGTCGTCCGGGTCTCCATGTGCTCGGTGGCGTGCGAGTTCCTTACGGTTGTACCACTTGCGCTCGTGGGAGAAGATCTGGTGGGAGAGGTGAAGGTTAAAGAGCAGATCTCTGCCTGCACTGTAATCTTGGTATGCTGGAATATTTTCTCTGGACACGTTCCACCTGGTTTACTTCGGTATGTGCACAATATTCACAATAGTGCAAGACAAAAGTAAGTAAGTAGTTCCTACTCCCGTTCCATGTATGGTAGACCCAGACAGTCTTGCAGTTTAATGGTGCATGAATAGAAGTGTCCATCAATAAAATACATAGTGTAGATCACTTTGCAAAGAGAACAATAAATAGCTGCAAAACAGCTGGTGCCAGGAACTATTAGATAGATCAATATTGACTGAAATGTCAACATGAAAATTACCTTTTCTTTCCTGGTGTTGTTCATACTGTGTCTAATTTAACTGAAAATGTGATCCTACTGTGCAAGATCTTTTGTCATCAACTCCAGTCGCAGTTTATGGTCAAGCACCATGGTCAGGGATAATGCTTTGGTGCCCTCAGGTGGTGCAACAAGTAAACTGCATATTGTGGCACAGTGTTTGCAATTTTACATTATAAGAACAATAATTGATCATTTGCCCTAAAGTTAGATTCTGAAAGGTTTTTTAGTGTCCCAGCCATGACATTTCACCACAGCTCTTACTGGCCACCACATGATCTATAACCATATGTGTAATATTGACATTGTCATAGTGGCAGAAATCAATTCTGTAGGTCTACCTACTCAAGAATATCCAGTCTGACCAGTATGTTAAACCTGTCCAGAGTGCTTGTTCTACAAGTGCAGACTGTGTCTAAGTGGTATTATGACTGTGACCTATGACTGACAGGCCTCTGGATGGGCTGGTCTGGGGTCAGTGTACCTTGAGATGCTTTGTGCAGAGCTTGCAACAGAAGAGCTCGTGCTGCTTCCTCATGTGGTGCTCCAGCTCCTCATACTTTGAGAAGACTTTCAGCTCTGAACAGCGGAGACACTCTGGCAACAACAGATGCCTGATAAAACAGTCACACACAGAAAATTCAATCAGCATCCAGCAAACACACAATCAGAAACTGCAGGCAGGATTAAAACCAAACCAGATGAGATTGCATCTGTATGTGGCTGCTATGTATCTGCACATAAAACATAAACTCGCTGAATGCATACTTTGGTCTACACATATTTACTTTACCACTTTGAAAAGTGGGAGACATAAACAGGCATGTATACTTTGCCAGTTAGTTTACACTAGTCTCTATAGGCTCTGTAGTGGGGAAGCACAATGTTTTTTTCTTTCTATGTGTAGATAAGTACATTTCAATCATTTAGATTTAACTATTGTGGACGCAAAGATGCCCTGCACCTGAGTAATGATCTGTAAACAATCTTCTGTCTGCACTGCCACAAATGTAGTCATGTCAACCAGGCTTCTCTTAATCCCTTACCCTGATTACAACTACTTTATTGAGGGTCTGGTAGCACAAAATTAACAGAAACAGTAATGTTTCCAACACAGTGACAAAGAATAGAGAATAGAGCAGAGAGGTACCTGTACTGGGCATGGATTTTCTCGTCACTGAAATAGATATCATGCTTCTTCTCACAGGGGAACTGCTCGTAGGGTAGACATGAGAAGGCCTCCAGTTTTTTCACAAACACCACCTGAGAACAACATGACAGATCAGATTGTAAGAACTGCTGATCCTTTCATGCCACACACACAATTAGGGGAAAGTGGAGGGATAAAAGGCTCATCGTTCACAGTTGAAAAGGCTTTACAGGGTTTATAGTCTGAGGCAGGAGCCCCTGCTGAAGAGTTTGGTAAAACTGAACATCGTTTTAAGAGAAGCACAAGGATCTTGTAATGTGAGAGGCCACCTATGGAATTGTAGGAATGCATTCACCTTACAAAACACAGACAGTACAGAGGGTTACGTAGTTTTGTCAAAAGCAACAACCATTTGTAATATGTGTTAATAATTAACAGATCACATTTCACAATATACAATATACAATATATTTATATTCCAGTTGACAGCTAGCATTACTTTTGAATGAAGTGCAAGGCCCTCATTGCTATCACACTCTATCTAGCTGAGTTGACAAGTTAGCTGAAGTGCATTTAGCTAGCTAGATAGCTAGCTACCTGAGAGGAAAGACTTCCACGAGGAAACGGTGACTGACAGACACGCGAATTACCTTGAATAAGCAGCCGGGAAATAAAAACTAGCAAGCTACCCACCACCGCTGAGCCATTTAAACGTACTCACGCTGGTTTGTTTGAGCAATGGCAGCTGACATGTTCTGCTAGCTTAAATGCACTAACACTGCACTGAAGCACAATTTCACTGTCACATTAAGTAAAGAGGATCAGGCTTGTTGGACCAACACACTGTCAACTGCTCACTTGCGGAGGCCAACCTGTTAGCTAAGTCTTCCTGACTTGAGGTCCAGCTAACTAGCTAACCTATACTGACAGACTTGCTAATGGTAGCGTGAGCTAACATAGCTAAGCTAATGACAGCGAGAAAAAAAGTAGTGTGAGCAGCTGGTAGACGCCGCTGGCTGCTCTGCCTTATTTACCATCAATGTTTTTCATTTACTATGAATCCGGCTAACATTTTATCGTACAAATATCTGCTGTTTTTTCTCCAATAACACTACCAGAACGCTGCGGCCTAGCTAGCACCACCAGGCGTAATCCCCGAGCCAGAGTAACGAAGGAGCGCGCACCTTGTCGAGCTCCTCGCGACAGACGGCGCAGTACTTCTGGTCGCACAGCACCCTCATTTTGGTGGAGCAGCGGTAACAAACCGGGTGGTCGCATTTTCCTAAGGCGAAGATGTCGACTTCTTGGCAGCACAGGACGCAGTGCTTCTCAGCTTCTTTTGTGATTGACGAATCCATTGTGGCGAAAAGGCACAAATCAACTTTAACACTATTTGTTGTTACAGGAGAGCCACAGCCGCTGAAGTGCTTACGTAATTCTGAAAGTCTGAGCTGCTGCCGCGTCTCGTAACTGCCGTGCCCCTGATTTGTAAACTATATGGATGGACGAGCTCCCTCCGGCGAAGGGCTGCTGACACCCATCGCACATGTGTCTATCTGCGCAGGCGATCATGACCGGTCCACGTGTGTCCCATGGTGTCTGTGTGCGTGCGTGTGTGTGTGTGCGTGCGTGCGTGTGTGTGTGTGTGTGTGAGACACCGGTCTGAGCCTATGGGCTGAGCTGATGCTGATAGGAGGTACTGCACTTTGGAAATATTAACACGTGTTACACGTCCTAGTTTAACATACACACCAGTATTTTCTGTTTTTATGATGGGAGTTGCAATTATACCACGATTGGCAGATGAGGACACTTTATACGATCTAGTATTTTAATGTAACTCGTTTAATTAGATTATAAATAAATAATGTATATTTTTCATTAATTTTATGCATTATTTAAGGACTTTAAATTCCTGATGCTTGTACTTGAAGTTTCAGCTGAGTCTAACTCAAGATAGACCTGATGACATCATCAGAGTCATCCTGAGGTAATTATTTTTAAGTGTGTGAAGGTAATACTAAACTGGGTTTTAAGCTGTGGGTCGTCATTACCACAAATGCCAACGTGTCCACAGTGGACCAAAGGGTTCCTGTGTGAAGGCCAGACAGCACACTGTCGAAGCTCAAGGCCCAGACAGAGACATTTGGTTTCATTTCTGTTCAAATGAAACTCACATTACTTTCTATTATGACTTTCTTGTTTCTGTCCAGAGCCTGATGATGTCCTGATACCAGTGAATAACTGTGTGTGCACCCTGGAGTCTGTAAACAGACTGTGGCTCTGCTGTTTCAACAGGAAGAAAAATAGGTTTCCTCGTACAGATCTGTATAGCGGATCAGCTGCGACTGTCTTCAGTCTGGATCTGCACCGAGGGACTGTTTATCGTTAGATCCCTATTTCTGCAACCTGGACATCACCTGCTCTAGTTAGGCTCTTAGCAAGTTACAACAATATAAGCAGTAAGTGAAAATGAAAACATCCATTTAATCATTTCAGCGGGACATCAGTTCATTCCCCAACAATAACAACTCTCTGTAGAACTGAGTCAAACGGCTACATGTAAAGTGACTTCAGCTGTTTCAGGAGATTTAAGACCAAACAAATTGTTGTAATCTGATGTGATGTCTGTGCATGTGTTAGCGGATTTCCATTTTATCACCATCACAACATTTACAGAAGAACAATGTAGCAAAATCAGTATTATTTTTATCATATTTGCAGGATGAGGGCACCATTAAAGATTCACTGTTTTCAGGAAAGTGACATATTTCCAGGAAGTCTCTATCATGGAAGCTGTGAGCAGTGATGAATACGGTCAGTCAGTGCTTGAATGAGGTCCATGGTTGTGAAGTGTCTCGCTAGTTAGTGTTTTTTGTAGTGGTTGCTGCTCAGTCCCATGACTCTGAAGGTGCAGCTGGCGATCTTCTCATAGAGAAGGAACATGAGGGCAGCAGTCAGCACCGTCTGCAGCAGCTTGGCCTCCAGGCCTTTGAACAGACCCAACATGCCATATTTCCTATGGAAGGAAACCAGGGTCAAAACATGTGACAGATGAATGTCAAATATGAATGTGTGAAAGAGCAGAGGTCTTTGTTAACATTTATTTATGAATGACTCTGGACCTAAAATATGATACAGAAATGAACTCACAGAAAATATATAACTAAAATATTCACAAAGCAAAACCCATATTCTATTCACCAAATCATCATCATCATCGTCATCATCATCATCGTCATCGTCATCGTCATCATCATCATCATCATCATCATCATCATCATCATCATCATCGTCATCATCATAGTTTGCTAAGTTACTGACAAGTCTTCCAGATTTTATGACTTTATTGACATATTTCTACACAGCAGCTTAATCTTTAGGTCATCTGAGTAATCGGGGCGTTTGCTATCACCCAGATTGCCAGAAAAAAGCAACCTGTTGATTTGGGCTGCCAGCCTGAACACTGCCAAAGATGGTTTGCCATTCGTTTTCCCAATTTATAACAAAGTCCTCATAATACAACAGCTACAAGTGCTCTAAGTCAATATTCATCGTTGCATTATGTACTATATCTAAAGAGAAGGACTTCAACAGAGCAATAACACTATTTAATAATATAGTAACATGTAATATGTGTGTGTGTGTGTGTGTGTGTGTGTGTGTGTGTGTGTGTGTGTGTGTGTGTGTGTGTGTGTGTGCATGTATACCCACCTGACTCTGTTGACCAGCAGACACTTGACACTCCTTAGACTGGACAGTAGTTTGGACTTGTCTGCTGACTCGCTGAACTGACCAAACTGCAGTGATTTAGAAACAGAAACAAACATTTACTCTTAAAGCTCCAAAGTGAAGAATTCTTCTGTCTCATTACAGCGTCTTTTCAAATCTAAATTTTACATGTGTAAAACAAAAGACTCGCAGGCGCAGACACATGCAACCTACTCTGAGAATGGACTGTATCGTCTGCAGTGGGTACGTAACAATGGTGGCCACGGCTTTGGCAACAGCGCCGATGATGAAGACCTCAACAGATGAGAGCTTGGGGGAAGAAAGAAGAAACCTTGTCACATTTCTGTGCAATTTCATACTATTAGTGGACGAGTCTGGCTCAAATGTCCACACTAACTGGTTTGGTGGAGTAACACTCTCCCCTCCTTTACCATCAGCATATTATCTTTAACTAATATATTTATCTGCAATTGTTCCACAAATATGTCAAAATGCTCATGTTAGGAAATCAGGCACAAACTGCTTCCCTCACCTCTGCTTAAGCCAGAAATCATGTGGACAGAATTACCAAGAGTCAGCATATCGAGTGTCTACTCATCCAGATGATGGGATGACCTGCAGTGGCTTACCTTCTTTACTGCTCCATTGGTTAATTGTAAGAGCATAATGTGTGTTTTTCATTTATTGTATAAACATGATGTAACTATAATATTACTGATTACTTCTCATTATCATTAAGTGTAAGTCAATTTGACATGTTTTCAATATGCTTTGTAGGTTGTCAGGCAGATCAGCTTGTTCCAAATTACACAATTTAGCAAATACATTTAGTTCCTTGTGTTTACTTTTCACACACCTGAGGGAGTTTTCACACTCAGCAGCATATTCAGTTGTCATAGGCTCTTGTGTTCTTGCATAATGAGAAAATGCAGTGTCTCCTCTTTCCAGCTGCACTTGCCACAGTTTTAATTTCACTTCAGATGATTTTACATTTGAAAGCAGAGAGCTGAGAAGCTGCTGGAGCTTGAGGTTCAGCTTCTTCGCTATTAGCTGTCTGACCAAAAAACTTGCCTGAACAACACCGTCTCTGCCAGAACGCTTGCTGGAAATCCAAACTCAGCAGAGGAACCTAGCATTAGTCCACTATCCGCTAGGCTTTATTCTGTACTGTATTACCCAGCATTACTTCTTCTAAAATGCTGCTCTGATTTTAAGCAATGATCTTTCCCTCCCTCATCTCTCTCCGTCTGTCACTCACCTCCCTGGGAACTCCTCTCCTCAGCTGCCTCTTCAGTCCTTCGTAAATCATGAACTGGATGGCGGGGTTCAGCACCAGCAGCAGGGACGGGAGGGTCCCATTCCACAGTGCTCCCACGCCCTCGTCACGGATGATCTGCACAAATGCGTCTGCAAAAAACAGAAGAGCAAATGAGCCATTATTTAAAAAAAAGATAGAGGTCATAACCCAAGAGCATCCCATGTATGGCACTAAATATCACCTGCTGTGTGTGGTGAATATAAGCATGATCTGACAATGACCATTTACCCAAAGTCCCAGAGTAGTTGGTGGGCCGTATGTCTGCATTGCGGAACTTGGAACCTTGAAGCTTCAGCCTGGTGTTGACGACCCATAGAGGAGTGGTAACCAGCACGTTTACAACACCTCGAGACAATGAGGCAGCTGCAAATGAACACTTTAACCAAAGCAAATACTTTCCTGTTCTGACTCACTAAAGCATTAATTTTCTGATCTGAGTTTATGAGGTTTACCTGCAACGATGCCTATGATTAAGTCAGTGCTGTGTGATGACTGCTTTCCCTTCAGCAAGCTAGCCTTGAGGCTGTGGAAGCAGTAGAAGTAGACAAAGTTGGAGCAGCACAGGCTGCAGATGACCGGGAACCAACCTCTGTAAGGAGCTAGTCTGCAGGAGGGGGGGGGGACAGTAAACACAGGAACACATTAAAGAGCCCATCTACTGCGATACTGTAGGGGACATATGGTGCTTGTGATGTGAGGGTGTGTGGGGTAAACATTAGGATCATTAAAGACAAACTGTTCAATGGCGCATGTGTGATACTCAAAAATTGCTTTGGGTATACTATGACAGCAGTGCACATGTACTGTGTGTGTATGTATGTATGTAAACACAGGATGACAACGCTAATGCATTAATTCAAGAATTTATAGCCAAATAACTAAATGAAGTCTGGTCAAATAACATTTTTTCACTCACAGCCCTTCCTCTTTGACAATTTCTGCCAGAATGGCTGGAGTTGATCTGGCTTTCCTATTTTCATCCACTGAACAAAACAAAAAGACAGCTTGTTTTGAATAAATACATTTGATTAATGATTATAATAACGATACAAAAGACTGCATCAGCACTGTTTCTTACCTTGAAGCCTCAGCCTGGCAGTATCAAGAGGGAAGAATACTGTCATCGCAGTCACGCTTCCCTAAGAAAATGAAGACATTCAGCATACGGCCACAATTCCGTTTTCTTCCATATGGAAGATGTCTGGCACCAAACGCCATTGACGAATCTAACAATTTAAAGAGACACGAGCACGTAGAGCACAAAACGCGCACTAAGACGATGATACTAAATTTTCTGTATGATCATAACACAGTATTGAATTCGGCTCGTTCGGTCGGTTATAATAACACCAGATAGTGCTGAGTGGAAAGGTTGTTCTTATCATTTCAAGGTTTACAAACGTTGGTCTTTTCTATATGGTATGTGGCGCCATCAGGACTAAAATGTCACGTCAACTCTTGGCTGCAGTTTTCTGTGGAAGATCTACAGTGAATGATCACTAACTATACTGTTATAGCCACTGTCAGTCTACACCGAATTAGCAAAATGATTAGTGGAAGAAAGGCGAACTTACCACTGCTCCGGACACAGCATGAACCAAACTCTCATACGAGAAAACCGCGGAGCTCATTTTGAACTTATTTGGTGCTTCTGACCTTTAGCGCCACTAAAAGAAAACCAATGACAGCAATACGATAAAATAAAAAATACTGAAAACCGATGCTTCGCCCTCACACTTATACTACCTACTTTCAGCACAGGCGTATGATTGGAGCAGTTCTCGGTCCCTCGCTTCCTTATGACTGTACGTAGCAGGGCATTGTGGGTAATGTAGTTCTCATTACGATAACTACTCTATTACAGTTTCAATACAGTACCTCAGTTCAGTAATGAAATTATCCTTAATTCCTTGTTCTTTTACCTTTCCTTACCTATTAGTAGGATGAATTTAAGCATGAACTAAACGTCTTACTAGAAGTTAGGATGACATAATGCATTAATATGAATGCTTTAACTTTGTTATTAAAGGGTAAGTTTGAATTGTTTGAAACTCAGTAATTGCAAGTGCATTACCAAGTAGCTCTCAGAGTTAAACCTCAAGCACCAGCCAGCTTCTCTGCTCTCTGTTTTCAAATGTGAAAGCATTTAAAGTAAAATTAAAGCTGTGGCAAGTGCGACTGGAAAGAGGAAACTGGGCATTCTCCTGTTCTGCAAGAACAAAAGCCTGCTGTGACATCTGAATATGCTGCTGAGTGTGCAAACTTCCTCGGGCATTTGGTGAGAAGTTTCAGGATCTGAAAAGTAAACGATAGAACAGAACATATTTGCTAAACTGTTCAATGTTGAACCATCTAATGTGCCTGACAGGCCACAACATGACACAATGAAGCTTTGCTCAAGACTGACTAATATTTTCACACTTCCTTTGAATTGTTTGCTGAATTGACTGCAGGTGTGCTTTAAAATACACTGAAATGTGCATTTATGGTCAAAGGTACCTTTATGCATTTGCAGCAGGCTAAGAAACAGCACCAATGGGCTGTCAAAGACTGAAAAAGGATGTAACCACAGCCCCATGATGGTTGTCTCAGCATGCAGCAACAGAATACGAGGACATCCGTCATTAATGCAGGATTAAAATTGCAGTGTGCCACTGGAATAATTATGAGCTATACAATGTTGCTGCCTTCCATTATATGCAGCTAGCAGTGGCAGGAGCTGTCACATTCGCACCAACCCTTGACGTTTGTTTGCAAAGTCAACTATCACCCTGAACCGCTACAGATTCCTTGTTTCATGACTGCAATGATGTCTGGCGGCTGTTATCAGGGCCTAAATTGGTTCAGTGTGATTTCTATTTTTCTGGTCACAAACTGTTTATTCAAGCTGATAATAAAATCACTGATGCCACAGACCTTTTGCGGCCTTTCGTCATTAAGCTCTTCACACACTGTTCCTCAGTGTTTGAGTACATGCTGCTCAAGGCAAACGGACACCTGTGCCACACGATTATTTCCATTTTGACGTCATTGTACTCCAAAGGATATTCAGTGCCCTGGAAATGTTCCTGTATCCTTTCCCTGATTGGTATCTTATCTTTTCAGTAAATTTCAGACAGATTTGTTTGGAGTGTTTCTTTGTCTTATGGTTTTGTTTTTACAAACCAGCACTTGGATCCTCTGCATGCAGGTGTATTAAACCCAAAATTTCTTGACTACAGACATTTGATCTACATTCAACTTAAAATGCTCCTCCGGAAACAAATGGCTGCGACAGTAATGCTTTGGAGAGGGGTCAGAATCATTGTTCAACCATTTATTTAGCTAACTAAGATGTAGACATGTATTTTTACATTGCCATAAAAGCTTTTTTTAATGTTAACCAGTGAAAGACAAAAATCTGTGAAGGAGGTGGAATCTTCTTAAGGACATTGTATGTCAAAATGCAAAGAAACATACAGCACAGACATGGGATTCCATGAATATTACAGCCATTCAGTGTATGTGACAACACACATGATTACGTCATCTGACCACATATAGCATAAACTTGTTAAAAAAAAAAAATTACCATTTCAAATTTCTTACACTTTTTAGGGAGGAATGTGTGTTAGAAAAATGATTGGCATCCACCCAACCACTGGCTTACCAACATGACCTGGGACTGGGGCACTGAACTCTCTGCTGCGGTGGAACTGCTCAGTGACTCACTGTCAAACACTGGTTATAGTGGACAGCTCCCAGTTGCATGAACTGGTAAAGAGAGTAGCAGCTTACATGCTCACACACATATTTTCTTACACAATGTTTGCAACTGGTTTGAATGTGTGACATTTAAATGCAACGCAGGTGGTGAATGAGATGGAGCATGCATGCTCAACATGGCCTTCATAAGTAAACAGCTAAAATAAATAAAACTAAATAAGAACACTTCAGTCTCCAGCCCATTCACTCAGCCATTCCTGACACTGCCTCCTCTGCTCCTCACTCTCCTCCTCAGTCCTCTGTTCCCTGCTTCCTTTCCTCCTCTCCTCCTTCTTTCTCGCCCTCTCTCTCTCCTCCTCTTTGATCTTCCTGTCCTCCTCCGCCCTCTGCTCCAGCAGGGCCTCCACAGTGGCTGCGAGTGTCCGTAATGAGCGCTGTGGGAGCCACTTGGGATCCTCCGTGGGGACAAAGGGGTCTCCAGCTGAGACAAGCAGGGGCTGAGGTTCCAGGGGAATGTGGAGCAGGTGGGCGTGCAGCATCATGCGATAGGGAGCATCATCCACCCCTGAGCTGTAGGTGAAGTCCCCGACGATGGGATGGCCTATTGCGCTGCAGTGGACCCTCAACTGGTGGGTTCGGCCTGATGGGAGAAAATGGTGGTGAGGAGCCTGAGAAGGAGTCTTTTCACAACTGTGTCAGAGCATTTTCATGAAATACACAAGTTATCTCAAGGTCAAGATAATCCATCTCTACAGTCCTTTCTCCAAAGTATTTATGCATAGAGAAAAATGCGACACTGGTGTAATTACTGACAGATCATTCACAACAGTATACTAGAGGGAAATGAGTGTTGTTACCAGTGAGTGGCTGCAGTAGCACCTTGGTGACAGGGTCTCCATCATACAAGCCATACTCCAACACCGTCAGCTCAGTTTGGCAAGGCTTGGGGTTCTCACAGCCTGACGAAGAGGATGAGGGAAGATCAATAAATAATAACCTGAAGTTATCTTTCTGTTGAACTTTCTGATCAATTCTACACAACCTTTGGAAAAGATCTTTGACTTCTGAATGACTGAGTAGGCAGGCAGCGTAAATATTTTACTCATGCCAAGCCTGCATCATTAAATAGTCAGCAGTTCATTTCTATCACTATCACTAAACTCTGTGTGTATATGTGCAAGTTTTTACTTGTGTGTTTAACTGTGTGAACTACCTCAAAAACAGAGAAACACACAAGGACACAAACAAACAAAATGAGCATTTAAAAATCTGAAACATCTTTGAACACACACACACACACACACACACACACACACACACACACACACACACACACAGTGCAAGCCAAGCCAGGTCCATGTACCTTCTGTTCCCTCAATACACATCATGTGTGTTTTTCCTTCTGTGGAGTTCTTGCCAATGGAGAACTCCAAAGTTTTTGTCTCCTCTTCCACCCAGCCACGAACCTGGGAAGCAAGAAATTCTGAATTCATTTCCTTGCAGATCTTCTAAAATTACCCCACATAGAGACACACACATGGTAAGAGCTCTGTTGTGCGCATATGTGTAACTGTGCTTGTGTTACAACCAGAGCGAGGTAGGCCTTGGTGACAGTGCGGTCCTTGAAGCAGCGGTACGCTCGGCCAGCAGCGGCCTTATTGAGGGCGACACAAAGAGCGCCACTTGTGGAGAAATCCAGCTGATGACAGAACCTGTTGGGGAGAAAGAAAATGATTTGAGGCTATGACTCCTGGTGAGCATGATGTCTGTAAGGTAATCTAATGTGGTTCTGACCTGAATCCATAGTAGGTGCTAGGGTCTGCCAGCTGAGGGAAGCGTTGCCGAAGTTGTGCCTGCACGGTGTGTTTCTCATACCACATCTTGCTGTCAATGCGGATGTCCCAGTGCTTGTCCACCACGATGTAGTCATCGCTCTGGTACAGCACACGCAGGCTCTCCAGGCTGGCAGGCTCCGTGCTCATCGTGCTCAGCCTTTAACTGACACCTCTCATACAGCCCTGCAGAGACAATGTTGTCTTCATATTTCACTGTGTAACTCTCATTTTGACTGAATCAGGCAGTGGTACAATAAGTACTACAATCAAAGTATAAATTTGAATTTCTCTTGGGGATGAATAAAGTATCTATCTATCTATCTATCTATCTATCTATCTATCTATCTATCTATCTATCTAAATACGACAGTGTAAAACGACTCTACTGAAGGTAAAAGTATCATCAGCAAAATTAACTTGCAGAAACGAGAGTAAACTTCCTTGTTATGGAGAATGACCCCTTTCATACTGGGACATTATCGCTTTACTATTATTGATGCCTTCATGTCTCGGCACCATTTCATGTTGTAGCAGATCTGAACTTCTTCGTATACTGTTGGCTGGTTTAATCTGTAACAATACGTCACAGTTTATAAACCAATCATATGTTTTAATTCTAAAATCTCGATATTAAGCACAGTATCAAGTTTTAAACAAATGTAGCTGTAAGTGGAGTGAAAACTACAATATTCCTCCCTGAAATGTAGGGTACAAGCAGAAAGACGCATACGATGAAGGTGAAGTAAAAGTTGTACTTCAACATACTTGAGTAAATATGGTGAGTTTCCACCACTGGAATCAGGCAGGTACATAGTGTGGTTTAAAAATAAAACACTGGCTGCGAACAAAAAGGACAAAGCTGTAAAACAGCCTCATCGACATTAGTGTAAAAGAACGTCTTAACCACATGAACTTGAACACAACATCCAACTCAACAGTAAAGTTAATGTGAGCGGAGCAGGTAGCTGGTTGTAACCTCTCCTACAGCATACGTAGTTGTTTTGTTTGTTTGTTTTTTTGTCTCTAAAAATAAAGTGTCTTTTGCCATGAGGATAAAGTACAAAGCACGAATGCCGTATAGTAACACCACACGAGCAAACGTTGCTTTAAAGAGTCGGAAAGCCAACTTTTTGGTGAAGTGGCAGCAAATATATGCACAAGCTAACATGTTAGCACCGTTGGTTTGCTAACGACTGTATGCTAACAGCTTATGATAACTAGCCATGTGCTAGCGTCATAATACTGCGACTCTCTGGTTAAATACCCCCAATAACTAGACAAGAGTAAGTATTTTGATATACCAAGAGAAAGCGTACATTTATAAAAACAAAGATGTAAACAAATCCACAAGTGGTGCGATACGCTGGCTCCTTCTTCTTCTTTATGTCTTATGGCGGAAACGACCAATGTGAAAACCGTATAGCGCCATCTACTGTACCAGGATGCGACCGTTTCGCTCACGTTCACATTTCATTGAGGTTTATTCGCCAGTAAAATCATATCAAAAGCTAATGCAGTCTAATACAGCAGTTCTGTATTAAATCCTCCTGTCTTAAGGGTTATAATGTTCCGTCTTCGTTGAAATTGTTACAGAGAGCTGTTGATTCAGTTGTATTGCATTACACAGAGAAGAGTGTGTTATTTAGCTCACCCTCACTGATATAAATGGTAACACTAAATATGGTTTATAATAGATAACATGTCAGTCAGCAGTATCAACCACCTCCTGTATTCTGATTATGGTGCTCAGATGCCTGTTGGCCTGTTTCAACATGTGGCTGCTGCTCCCTTTTCTTGATGCTGTTTTCCAGTGTTTAAATGATAATATATGGCTTTAAAAACTGTTCCCTTTAATATTTTGATAAAACCAGATTTTTTAATACAAAGTATTTATACAATAATTTATTAATGGATTTGAGGGGGTCCAGCAGGGTAGGTCAGTTAGGTGGACGATGTTTTTGAAGCATCCAACCAGATGTTAGTGCTGACCTCCTGTGTGTGGCAGCTGCACCTGGACCGTCTACAGATGATGGAGCACTATCACACCTGTCTGAGTGCCTGGAGTCTCCGTCACAGGGTCCTGGGTGCTTTTCTCTTGTCTCTTTTTCTCTTTTTGCTCTGTAAACAAAAACAAACAGCCCATCTAGTGTGAGCTGATGAAGACTCTTTGCAGTGACTGTGTTTCATTTGCTCTCATGCAGTGACGTGTGAGCGTGGAGGAGTCGTTCTCTCTCGGCCTGCTCATAGTATTTGGTGTGCTCCTCGTTTGACAGAGACTTCCACTGTCGACAGTTTACAAACCTTGATGAAGTTTGTAACAGTGAGTGAGTGAAACACACAGAAGCAGCACACTTACTCTCTGACCCAGGACTGCATTCACAGCTGCGCTCCCTCTTCTGCTGACGTCGGCCTCAACGTTTGGCCTCTGCTCCTTCAGATAAAACCTGTGGGAGCTCATACAGCAGCTCTCCATTCCTACACAGATAAAGAGAGACAGACAGACGCGTCAGACAGTTGAAAAAGTGTGTGTGACGATGCAAACTGAAGCTCAGTCTCTGTGTTCACTCGTGTGTGTCTTTGCATTGATGTGTGTGTTACAGTTGTCCAACACAGCACAGGTTTTGGGTGAATCCGCCAGGGAGCTTCACCACTGGTACATCTTTATTCTGGAGACACAAACACACACAGAACAGGTGATTAGATGAGCTGCAATGGTGATTTTTGTCCACCAGGTGTCAGGATTTCCCCTCCCTATAAACTCTAAGAACTGTTTGAATGAGTTGCTGTGACATCTGTGGAAATAAGCATCCACCATCGTTAAGTATCTGTATCAATACAGGTATTGATCTACTCATGCTCAATGACCTCATCTATACTCAGTAGCTTACCTGGCCCTGCCTATAAGCCTGGTGGTAGAATAGGTGACCTGGCTGCACGATGTTGTTTGGGAACAGTGGTGGTCCATAGTTCATGGTCCATGAATGGATTTTGATGCTCAACCACCCGAGGAACTGCTCCCGGGGGGAAACGCCCACCATATCCTCAACCCTAACCCTCTACTGGTTCAGGGGAGATGTTGAGTTCCAGTCCAACAGGGACAGGAGGGGGAGGTGTTGATGGAGTAGGTGGAGGGTTGGCCAACAGATCGTAGATGGCCGCCTCAAGAGTGGAAACCACCTCTCCCCATCAGTTTGTTCTCTGAACTTGTCTTGATACAATGATTGCTGTGTTGTCGATGTGAAACTGTGAAATGTTCTGGTGAAATGAAGCGGCTCTCTCTCACTTGGTTTAGAATGGACATGTGTTCTGATTCTGTCCATTCTACTAAACCTTCATTATATTAAAAAAGAAAACCAAAATGTTTAAAACTCTGAAACAGATTAACAAACAATTTCAAACACAATAAAACAGAGCAGAAGATGAAACATTTCAGTGAGATTTAATGAGAAACTGACCAAACCATTTAATTATGAGCCTCGAGCACATGTTGAGATGTTCATTGACACCATTTTCAACAAGCTGCATTTATTTAGAAATGAAACATTTGTTTTTATTACACATCTGTGGACACAAGCACATGTAACACCTGATGAATCCATCATTTTACATATAACAGAGGCATTAAACAGTTTAAAGACGAAGAAATCATTTTCATAAATAAATTGAGTCATATAACATGCAGTATGAAGAAGCAGCTCCTCTGTGTGGAGGCACAACACTTTTAGGCCATGAATCATGTGGTGTGCTGGTTTGCTTTAAAACACAAGAAAACTGAACATTTCCTCTACACTTCAGTCTAGAGACACCCTCTGATCACAGGTTGCAGAGTCAAGAGATCAACCTTCATTATGTTTAGAGCTGGTTTTTGCTAATTATCATATTGAGGAGTAGCAGTGGAGGAAGTCACAATCTTTATTTATTTATTTATCCCTGAAAAAACTAAAACATCATTCTGATTTAATAACTTTAACAAAGATACAATGGAGTACCATTAAATGTATCATGGACATGAGTTTGTGATCAGAAAGTTTTGTATTTCATGGTTATATTTGGTTTCAGATAAACAAAACACTTTGCATATTAATAGAAACTTATTCCAAACTTTTCCTCTGATATGAAGTCACATCTTTCTGTTTTCTGCGACTAAATCACATGAACAAAACACAGTTGAAAACTGAGAGTATGATTACAGAAATATATGGGAGAGATGGGATGAGTGAGAAAACGGATGGGGAGACCATTTCATTCAGTGTGGGAGTCTCTTGCATCTGTGAAGGACTTGTTATACACATAGACTGCTGACTTTGCATCCCTCAACACTTTCTGAGGAGTGTGTCTTTGAGGATTTGAGCATTTTCAAAAATTCCTCAGTTTCAACATTTAAACTTTAAACTCTTTGTGTTATTTTTCAGTTAAATGTGGGATAGCTGTTTTTGCAAATCATCACATTCAGTTTCTATTGACATTTGACACAGTGTCGCAACTTTTCTGGAAACGTAGTTATATCTAGAGAGGGAGCAGGTCCTATTCAAAGGAGTCCACCATGTTACACTGCCATGTTTCTACAGTAGCCCAGAACAGACAGAACAAACACCAGCTCGAGACAGCACCTCTCATGTTTTTTAGAAGTTTCTTGGCCACCGTAGGTTCTCCTAAATGCTTGGAAAGGTTAAGGGTGAGGCAAGAGGTATTCATTTGGTTGCAATCTACATCGTCACCACTAGACGCCACTAAATCCCACACACTGGTCCTTTAAATATGAGTGTAACAAAAAACACCACTGCTGCACTGTAATCATCCTCTGTGCTGTGGATCCATATTTTCATCTTGTTCCAAACACTAATAATTTCTCCACAGTAATTCCATCAAGCCATGACCTCCTCATAGTTCAAAGCTCACAAATTATTAGCAAAGTGCTGATTGTTTGGAACATGCTGTGCTGAAGCACGTTGGTCAGAGCAGATTCTGTAACTCTGTAAATAATCCCTGAACACAGCCAGGTAGAAATGTGTTTTCAGCTAAGAAGATCAAGAATCATTATGTAATTGGCATTTCATAACGCAGTCTGTTCCCCAGTGTGTGTGTGTGTGTGTGTGTGTGTGTGTGTGTGTGTGTGTGTGTGTGTGTGTGTGTGTGTGTGTGTGTGTGTGTGTGTGCGTGCGCGTGTGTATAAATCAGACAGGTGTTACTACAGAACAGGATTCAAATGAGGTGTTGTGTCTCTATTTTTGGATTTATGGTTATTGTTGCATAACTTTTCAGAGCAAATCATCTTAGAGAGCTGAATGGCAGATTGGCATGTTTACCTGGGCATGTATTATGACAAAAACACATCACACACACGCAAAGATGCACGTGGCACTATGCAGTTTCAGTGGAAATCACAGATGTTTCAGTCTGATGACAGAGAAGACGGAGCGGACAGAGGCTTCGCTGACAGACATTGGACACATTAACAAGGATCTCCTTAATCCAAAACTGGATCTTCTTTTGTTCTCTAAACTATAAAATCTCAACTATTAACTGGAAATATTGCCACATTTAACATAAGCCGCTTGTGAGGAGACTTGAGGAGGAGTGGTTCATCTTGTTTTGTGCTCTTTGAATGAAAACCCACCTGGATGCTGTATGTCTCTGGATTAAGCTGACTGCATGCTGTCCAAGTTGACTTTCTCCATCTTGGATTTTACAGTTTGGATCTTGTGAGGAGTTTTAAAACTCGAACAGGACTGGAACCAGTCTGATAAATGCCTGCAATCCAGCTTTGTCAAACAGGTGTCATCTGTTCCCTCCACAGGTGTGTGTATATGTGCAGATCATTGAAAGTGTCGGTGTGACATTACAAACAGTGGACATCTGATTCCAGAAGAAGCCCTTCTTTGCATGCTTTCTCCTACTCAGAGATTTTTCTCTGTCACCTTGCCACACCGTTAGAGTTGTGATCTGCCTGTACGCCATGCAGAATAAGTCCTTTCTGCAGGCTCGCTGTGAGGAGCCCATAATGACATCGGACTGGGGCCTCCCGCTGCTGCTGGCGCTGCTGCTGTTAGCGCTGCTCTATGCCTTCCTCTACCTGCCAGCTACAGCCCAGCGAGCCCTGCTGGAGCAGGTGCTCAGGAGCAACAACACGACCACAGCAGTGACCACACCCGAGAAGGAGGACTGGCTCACAGATGAATAGGATGGATGGAAGCACATCAAGAGCTTTATTGATGGATAAGTAGACACGAGACAGCAGAGCGATCAAAGAAGCTGACCTTGAGTAGCATATTGATGAAAAAACTGATTCAGTGGACACTTTGGATTACCTGCACTCCCAAACCCTCCTCATATGTGACTGCATTTTCAGCTGTACTTCATGAGCTATAAGTGGTTGAATGGTATCAAAGGATGATCTATGAGAGCAAAACAATGTTAGAAAACCAAATATTAAGCGACAAAGCATTGATATCTCATTATTTTGACAACAGAAGGAAGGATTTATCAGTGGTTTTTGACTGCTGCTAGAGGTTGAGAGATAATTATTGATGCATCTTTAAGGTGGTGCCAATCTATTTCCTGTCTCATTATCTAATGCTGTTTCAAAGATGAAAACAACACTGGAGCAGACACGCAAATATGCAAAAGCTCCAACAGTTAGATGAGAAGATTGATACTACTCTTATGTCAATATAAAGACCAGACAAACAGGGGGAGAGACAGACAGGAGACAAAAGAGAAAACAAGGGGAGGAGACCGTAGATCACAGTGGGATCAAATTTCTCATCTAATTCTCAGCAAAAAAGCAAGTAAGTCACAATGTAATTAATTTTGCAGCGTTGCTTTAAAATGACCAAGATATGGTCCGAATACATGTGATCATACAAATACTATACTCTCTCAGACACTGTTTTACCAACTTTGCTCATTTCTCTCTGTGTTGGAGAGCAGAAAAACCTCAAGTGGTTTTGTTGAGAGTCACAACACTGACAGTAATCACAGTATTTCAGTATGAGCCAAACATGAGTCAACTGAAGGGACACATATTGATCTGCTAACTGGGTCGACTGGGTTAATGGCTTTGAATTCTAATGAGGATTTGCTTGTCGTTTTTTCTTGTATCAGTTATTTTGCAGTATGGAGACAGAGACTTGTGGATATTCTACAGCTGAATTCATCTTTGTATCACCTAAAAAACTGAACTGAAAACAGTAGTATGTGTGTTGCATGGCTCTGATGGTAACATCTTTTGCGTTATTTATTTCGTACTGAAGACCACAGTGTTGTTTTCTTTACATGCTTTGCAAAGGATTCCCAAAACCATCTCACTGAGGTACAAATGAAATGAGATGTTGAAACTGTCACCAAGGACATTTCTGTGTAACATTTTACTTATGCGGTGTAATTGAATATAGTGTTGTGAATCATGTGATATAATAAAACCCCATAAACAACTATCATGATCAGACACTGCACACTTTTTCCAGTTAATGTAAAGCTGACAGTCCTGTTTGATTTTTAAAGAATAGTTGAAATGTGCTTTGGTTGAAGACACTGATGCCACTCTCATGTCTGTACAGTAAATATGAAGCTATGATGGCAACAGCTGGTTAGCTTAGCTTAGCACAAAGCCTGGAAACAGGGATAAACACAGAGCCCAGCTGTGTCAAAAGATAACAAAACACCCATCCTGCAGCACCTAAACTTCACTCATTTATATGCTATAACTTGTTTGTTTAATTTGAAAGGAAATTTAAGTGTAAAGACAACAATTTGTCCTTTATGTGCCGGGGCTGTTTTCAGCTGTCTTTATGCTAACCATTTCATCTCTTATCTCATGAGTTGAAATAAAACATTTAAGACTTTTCCTGTGCTCACACATTGTTATTTCTGTCAAATTTTGTCCACAAACTTGTTTAAATCTGTGTCAGCGAGCTCTTCTCCTTCACCCAGAGAATCTGTCCTCCTGATTAAACAGCATGAGTATTGCACAGGTGTGCCTTGGGTTGGTCATTGAAAACCCTCCAAAATGAGCAGTTTTATCTTGAAAAAAAAAAAACAAAAAACAAAAAAGAATCCTGATATCCCAAGAACATGGATCAGTAAACCAGTCCAAGCATGTCTGTGCTTTCACGTTGCCATCGATAAAATACACCTGTGCAGTAATCATGCTGCCTTATCAGCATCTTGAGATGCCAACCTTGTCATCTGAATAGAGCAATTTCCCAAAATGTCAAACTATTGCTGTATGTGCATGCAGGCCAAATATTACAAAAGAGACCTCTTATTGGTTGCTTGAATTTCCTTTATTAAAAGATACAGGATAGTAGATTTGACACCAATATTTGAGGATGCAGCACTTGATCATTACAGGCTGGAGCATTAGACACAGACAGATGTTTCCAGCTATCTGTGCCTTTAAAAATATCCCTGTAAATACTGTATCTGCAGTATATGGCAACCATTGACATCTGGATATTGCGTCAGTATCTTTTTTTTAAAATCACATTAAATTTTAGAATAAAGTCGTAAAAAAGGAAGAGAGAATCTCGCTAAACCATGCAACACCCAACAAGCCAACATTTACAGTTAGTCTTAGATCACAATGATTTCAAATGGTATTTCTGTGTTCAATATGTTCAGCAACAATGACAATATCATATCCAAAGACTTAACACAATAATGATATTTCTTATTTTTTAAGGAGAATTAATTCATCCCTTTATATTCTTCTAAGACAGTATTCCATGTTTCAGCTACCATCTTAAAATGTTCATTAATGCTCAAAGCAGAATTGTAGTCACATTTTGTGTCCTTGGTGTACAAGAGAGGTTTACAAAGGGCTAATTTTTATTCTTTTTTGCTGAGCGAATAGTATCAAATCCAAGGACATGCATGCATCTCTTTCTACAATATGCACAGTTCAATCACAGTCTTCAGTTGGTCTGCGCTTTCAAAAAGCTCCACAAAGACTGAACAAAATGATGCTTTGAAAGCAAACTGCAACGTTAAAAAACACCGTGTTTAAATTTGATAAACACAAGTCAAAGATCTTGTGCACGGGAGAAGAAGTGATTCATCTTTTTGTCTGAGTTTATTCCCAATTGATACCCCATGACATGGGATTAAGAAGATATGCTGTAACTAACAACATACACGAGCTACAGTTACATTTCTTAGTCCCTAAAACTGTGAAGAAAGATGTAACAGAGAGAAAAAAATTGACTTTATCATCATCATTATCATTTGTGTATCTATTATTATTATTCTTTGTCTTATTTCAATTTGAGGGATATGTTTAGGAACTACAGTTCCCATAGTTCTTTGGGTGATGCAAACAGGAATCATAATGTTGCCATGGACTCAGTGAGTTGTGTGAAGGCCAGTACGCAACATTTTTTTTGCATATATTTGTTTACATTTTGGCAAATTGGCATTGTTAAAAATACACCAAATACTCCAAATTAGCATGTCTTGGATATTCAGACAACTGTCACTGAATTGTTCTGATAGTGAAGAAACTGTAAAAACATGATAAGGAGCGTCTTCTTCCCACGATTTCTAAGCAGATTTCAGGGTGTCCATTGACGATAATGATATCCTGGTACAGTTTACTCCCACTGAATCTTAAAATATGTGTATCTTGTCTGTGCATTCAGACTTGACTGAGTTATGTCTAAGTATGAATTTTGACTTCCACAATCTGGCACTGGGGGTTTTAACGTACCACAACTGCCTCCACAAGCTATGCGTAACAAACTAGGTTTTTATCCAAAGGCATCATAAATTTGACATGATGTGTAAACACACCTGTGTGGTATTTCATGCTTTTTTTCCCAAATTTTCAACATTTCCACTCAGGTTTTTTCATGTGCGTTAAAACAGGTGGATGGAAACCCACCTACAACCTCTGCTGTATTGCTGACCCTGTTGGTGAGTGGGCAAAATCAGCTGGACACAGTACAATAACGGACTTAACTTTGTTTTCTCCCGTCGCTTTCATCTCACACAGTATCTGTGCCTCGTGTGGCTCCTCTCTGTGCTCCCATTTCAGCTCTCTTTTACTGCTAAACTTTTTCATAAATGTTCTGACATGTGAATCTATAATTCCTGATGAGCATCCAAATGCACTCTATATTTACATATTTGGTAATTATGCTTTGTGAATATTGGATTTCCCTTTGCACCTCAAACTAACTGACTCAAACGCTTGCTTTCGAAAACCCTCCACTGCTGCTTCATGAAGGCAGGGATGCATGAAAGAATGAGAAGGAGGGGTGCAAAAGGAAGATGAAAGTATAGATTGGACATAGATGTAGAAGAATCTGGAGAAAGAATATGACTGCAGGGACAGAAGGCAGAGAGAGTGGGGATTCTCATCTCTAGAGGCCCTGATGCTCATGGGTTTCAGGAGACCTGCATTGAACAGACGAGGAAGAAGAAGGTAGAGGAGGAGAATAAGGGGTAAGAGGAGGAGAAGTAGAGCCTCCTGACCCAGGCCTCACAAGGTGAAGCGGAGGAGGGCGAAAGAGGGGAGAGAAAAGAGGGAGGTGAAAGACAGGAGTGAAGGAAGGGAGGAGTAGTATCATCTCTCTCACTCTCTCTCCCTCTGTTAATTCCAGTCCTTGTTGACATCGAGGTTCCACTCCCAGTCCAAGAAGACGTTCTTGTCGTCGTCGATGAAGCGGGAATGGATCTCGTAGCGGCCGCGAGCCATCATGCCTTTGGGTGCCTCATTGACCGGGCTGAGAAACGTGTGCGCCTCTGCCTTTGGGCCGTAACTTCCCACCATGTACGATTTCCTGTCCAATGCTGGAAGAAAATGGACACTTCGTAAGCAGAGCCTGTTATTAAAGGGCTAAAGTGAGATTTTGGACTTAAAGGATAAACTCTGTTCATCAAATATCCCACAACTTAAAAATGCTCTTGAATTTAAGAAAGCTCAAAAGGTATCAGAGTTGATGCTAAATGACTGTAGTTTAAAAAAAACAAAACATATCACTGATCATGATGAATAATGCATTAGCTGAATCTTATATTCAAAACAGCACATTAGCATATTATTTGCATATGATCCTAAAGTTTGATAGGATACTCCACTACATTTATTTATTTATTTTTTACATTTTTTTGCTTTCATCAGGGGTGAAAACATCCTGAAGAGTTGGCATGTATTATTGTTTGTAATCACTTTCCATGCATCATCATTATCTGCACTGAACATACACTTCATTCTCTATAAGAGCAGCAGAATTTCTTTCCTGCTCCAGTTCTTTTCTTTCCTCCTTCTGATCATTTCATCCTTATGTATACACTGTGTGACAAATGCACTGCATTTACTTGATAAGTCTTCCACAAAAAATCTTTACAAAGAAAAAATAAATCAGAAATGTTTTGCAGAAAAAACACATCACTGACGAAGTGTAAGGACTCCTCTCTGAACATGTGATTCATCATGTGATCGCTGGAGCGCTGCTTCTGCTGTGCGCCTCACTGTGAGTAGGAGCTGCTTGATAAATGTGTCTTATTTTTCTCGCTCAGCAAAGACATTTCTCACACCTCAGTTTGCTGTTTAGTCCACTCTTAAGTGTAATTCTTAGATGTCTGATCAGATTTTACAAACCAGGTTTAAGTACATGTGTGCTTTCATACATGTGCACTTCCTTGTAAAAAAGTCATCTTCCTATTTGGTTGCATGTACACTCAGTTGTATGCAGGATACATTTAAGGTATAAATGTGTACATTTTAGGTCATGAATGGAAACTGTGTGCACACTTCGCAATGACTGATGTTCTGCTTTCCTCCTGCCACAGCACACATGATGGATGCTTAGCTGCATGTATAATCATCTGAAGTGTAGTCTGTCAAACTGCAAATCATAAATGACAAACATGAACATTAACTGGTGTTTAGTTGCTTCATGTCACTTTAAGATCAGCATCAAACTAGCTGGGTACTCATGTACATGGTCTTAACAAGGTACAGTACGTTTGGCATATGTGGCTGCATCAGGCTTACCGTTTATTCCTTTTCTGCGGACCACGTGATTGTACCTCAGGCCAGCAACGATTTCTCTGCTCACCTGCAGACACAGTTTCATCAAATGTTGTCATGGACTTGTCTGTCAGTTACTAGCAAAGCTGGTATCCCAAAATTGGCATGAGCCAGAGTGACACGACATGAATTTATAAACTGGTTATATGGTTCATTATTCCTCCATGACCACAGATACACATCCATCCATCCATCCATCCATCCATCCATCCATTCATCCATCCATTTTTGACACTAACTTTATCCTGCTCAGCTTCCCTCCGCACACTTCATGCATGTATTTGTACATTTGTCTTTGGGAGGAAAACGGAGCACTTTTGAACACACAGACACAATGAAAACATGCCAACTCCACACAGAAAAAAGGCCCTGGACACTTGGTGGAACATGACACAAATGTAGTTTCTCTACACATTTGAAATATTCATTTGAAGCACTCCAGTGATTTAGTATTGCACTTTCATTATAGACTGAAGCAGTGGAGGCCGAGATATCATGACTTTTGGTTCCAAAACAGTGTACACTACATTACCCACAATGCAACTTAACAGCTTCCTATATTGCTTGCCTTCTCAATGTCTTTTAAATCCCCATCTTCAGTTTTTTATATGCTGTGAAGTACTTCTAACAGCAAGTAAATTGAACTTTGTAAAATCAATGCAGCGCCCCTTTAATAACTTTATGTGAATACAGTTCCATGCTTTAATGAATGTATTACGCTAATGAGCCTTCATGTTCCATGTGAGGCAGCATTCATAGACAGCAGTGAAGCGTTTGTCCAGCAGGTGTCCTCACTGCAGAATGCAGTCCCTCTCTCTCTCAGCTATTTGGTCATTCCCTGCACATCTCCCTCTCCCGTCAGGGCCAAGTCCCAGGAGTACTGTCTCTAGTCCATCCACATGCACACACACCTCTTTTCTTTCTATAGCCATTCAGATTCTTTATTTCAACAAAAACATGTGTATTCAATTGGCAACTGGCCCCTACATCTACATTTTTATCCATATTAAAAAGTTCTCACCCTCTCATGTTTTTGTCTTTTGTCATTTTTTTTAATCTTCTTTTGTTTAAGTAACATTCATCCAGATCTTGGTGTCCTGTCCAGTAGAGAAATATTTCCCACAGTCTGAATCACTCTCAGTCAATTCATGGAGGCAAAAGTTGATCTGGTTTTCAGCCTGTTCCAGAGCGTTTTTTTTAGCAGCATATGATGAACATACAGTAACAACAGCTACTGAATCAAGTGTAGTTCGGATGAGGACAACTCACCTCTAAACAGCCCTAACCCATTATATAACAGCCAGCAGTGATGTGGCTTGCATTCCTGGGTCGATATTGTTGTTTGTTGGTGCATCTTCCTTATTACTGTGGCTAACTGGGCAAATCTAAAAATAGTTAATAATTATTAGTGTTCTCATTGTTGCATAAACATCCTCTGGCTGCTGTGTACACTCCCTCTCTTGTGAATATCTGTTCTGCATTTCCTTTCAAAAATATGTCTCCGTCCCCAGTCTGCATTTATTTATAGTGGACATAGAGGACATGAGCTTGGGAAATAGCTGCTGTGGTATGTTTAAAGTGAGAGGCTTATTTGTAAAGGAGCGGGGAAGGAGAGGGAAGAGGGCAGAGGTGTGAGAAAGCATGGAGGGTAAAAGGTGAAGGCCCAAACTGACACTGTCATCCATGACGGTACTTCGCTAGCACGGCTGAAATCAAAGACATTTAAAAGTAATGACTTTCTAATTTTAGGAATCGTCAGACTTGAGATACCAACTTACAGCCGAAGTTGCTTATCAGGCACGAATCCTTACTTGCACTATAAAATGAAACAGCACTGAACAGACTCATTAAATATGATAATGGCCTTGTTTGATATCGTGGTTTGATTGAATAGTACACGTTGGCTTACTCAGCACGGTCTCTCTCCTCTTCTGTCTCTCTATCACTTACAGTAAATACCCGATTGTTAGTTTGTTCCATCCATACACATACACAATAACTCATCCATGCTGTAATGCACAGTTAATCTCTCCATCCACCTTTGTGAATGCCTCTATCCCTCTTACCTTGAACTCTATCTTTATTCTGTACTTCGCTCCCTCCTTCAAGACAAGGGTCTGCTCCTTCATGGTTTTCGGGTCTCCTGCACAAACAACAACAATAAAACATATCACTCATTACTCAACATTACACATATGACATCACCTTTTGGTGATGCTGCTGATTTGCACCGAAAACGTGTATCAGCAAATTATAGTTCTTTCAATTTTCCTCAAAAATGGGGGATACAAGAGTTGTTGAGCTTCAGTTAAAATTCTAAATGGATATAAAACAGATACAGAGAAAAAAATGAGGAATAAAAAGGCGCCTAGTTACTTAAAATGAATTAAATTTAAAATACAGACTATAGCATGAAAGATTGTCTCAGAGGCCATTAGTACTTCTTTGTTCAATACAATAGCAGCTGTGGAATATGCATGTTTGCTTAGTGGTGTACAGTATGATGAGCAGGGTGGATAATAAAGTCATTCAAATATGCACATACACACAAAGCATTTTCCTCTCATGTTTTCAGTTAAGTAAGAGGAATTAAAGGCATGCTCAAAGGTGGGGTCCATGCCCCAGTACAGTTGTCACATACCTGTTATTAAGTGTTACTGGTAAAACCAGAATAGCTTGTTTGTACAACTAAACTGTGTTTGTTGTGCTGTGGAGTTGGATGGGTTCATACTGAAGGGGAAGAAGTATTTTGAGTCATTGTAAAAGTGCACCACAATCAGAAATGCATCCACTGCTTAATCAGTTTATATCTCAATTTAAACCCGACCATCAGTCCTGAGTGCTTCCTAATGGACAGAGAGAAACAGAGGAAGGAGAGGAGAGGAGATGAAGGAGAGATAGAGGAATGGGGCGAATGAAAACAGACAGTGGTGATGTGTAGAAGAAGGCAGACATGCAAAGAAAGAAAGTGACCTACAGATAACACACACACAAAAAGACCATATGGTACATGGTTCCCTCAGAGGAGCACAGGGTTAGACGTTTGACTCCCACTGGTCTCACCCATATTAAAAATATATGCACATTTAGCCACTTTAAGTAAAAGCCTCCAAGACATGGCATATCGCTCTTTCCGATTCCCAACTCTGCTTATGTTGACTGTTTTCACTTTGACTGACTTTTCATGTCCCCCTGAGGTCCAGAGCTTTGTGCCACCATATGAAATACCCTAACTCCCTTTTAGATAAAAACAAAAATGTATCTTATGGAGCCAATAAAGCTGTTCCTCGGTGGCTGACATTGTT
Organism: Chaetodon trifasciatus; assembly: GCA_037975065.1. NCBI lineage: Eukaryota > Metazoa > Chordata > Actinopteri > Chaetodontiformes > Chaetodontidae > Chaetodon > Chaetodon trifasciatus. The sequence goes on from JBBMOE010000033.1 coordinate 5,409,529, forward strand.
CACTGCTCCATCGCTGCCTCACTCTAATTTCATTCAGTCTGCCTCCCTCTATGAACTGCAGTACGTGACTCTCCTCTCCTGTCTCCTGCCTGTGCCTCGTCTTCTCTTCTTCGTTCTCTCGTCTCAGGAGACGAAACAAGAAAAGAGAAAAGATGCCGGCCTCCCCTGGGAGCGTCTGACTGAGAAAATAGGTCAGTGTGGAGAGCTGTCTACCTGTTCTCTTCATGCACACACACACACACACACACACACACACACACACACACACACACAATATATGTACTCATGCAAGTATGCATGCAAGGGTGCACATGTGCAGGCAAATGCATGCATTGAACACACAGCTGAAGCTTACATGTGGCAAAAACTGGCCAGAAAAGCATAAAATATTACGGAAAACTGAGAAATGCCGGTTTCACCACGTTAGTTTACTTTTTGTAGCTGCATGAGATACCAGTAGACATGCTTGTACTGTAGCCTGCAACAAAACCCTAAATTACCAGTAGTTTACAAGAATAAAATCTTGATTCAAAATGCATGAATCAGCTTATGAAGTATGATGCATTCTTGTACATTAAACTACCCACCTGTCTATCAAGTAGATAATAATAGTGCCACCTTGACTCGTGACAACATGACAAGAGAAAGAGTCTACAGCTAGCATGCTAGCAGCTCCATGAGGCTACACTTTGACACAGCAGCATGCTAACATGCTCACAGCTTTATGCTGAAGCTTTATGCACTCAACCTAAAGTACAGCTGAGGCTAATGCGAATATCATTAGTTTTTCAGGTATTTAGCCACAAACCAAAGTACATGGCAAATTTAAATGTGATTACAGTTCATCCAAAGGGGAACATCATTCTGGATAATAGGTATGTTAACTTATACAAATAAACATTTTTTAAAGCAGGACTTTAACTTGTAATGGGTATTTCTACATCCTGATTTTGCTGCTTGATTAAATAAATGATCTAATTTCAGCTCTCCTTCCACCAGTACTGATAATATCAAACACTGCAGTCAGATGATAAGTCTGATTTCATGTCAGCTGGGAAACTGTTAAGAACTTTTATTGCTGCAGGTTCTCTCTTTAATCAGATATTATGAACTTAGGCACTAAAAATGTTGGATGACAAATGAGCAATAGGTTTATGGGAGACAACCATCATTAGGTTCGGATAAAGGGGAGATTAGACAGTGGCCTGTGGTTCAAGCCTTCATCCTTTTCCTCCACTGCTCTTTGCAAGGCGTCCAGACTAGCATCCACTCCCTGCCGACCTCTGAACGATTCCTCCCATTTTTATATGAATTTCACAAAACAAAATCCCCTTAAAGTGGCCACATATTACTGACATTACAGTCGACCAGCAGCACATAATAAATGTGGAGTAAAGAATAGCGGCCGCTTGAATGGTGTGAGCGTATGTGAGTGAGTAATGTGCAGCAGCATGCGTGCTCAGCACAACAAGCCTGAACGCTGGGAACATGAAAGTTTAACAAAGCCACTGCTTACATTTAGGGCACCAGAGCACTGAAAAGTCATGGTCAAGGATATTGCTCGGTGTTACGGAGTCTGGCAGCAGGCCACACAGTACTGAATGTGACACACCATACATCATAGAGCAAAGTGTTGCATTTAGCCTTATAGCATGGAAATATGGTTGTGTAGTGTGTTATCAGCTGGGACATAGAATTTAAAAAATATGGCTCAAGAATACAATAAAGTTTGGATGTTGTCTTCATTTCAGAAAGTGGTAACAGTGCTATTGCAGTGAAATAACAACAAAGAAACAAAGGTTTACAGCACACTTTATCATAAAATGTTAAATGTTTGTTGTAAAATATAAATCATCCCCTTAAAATATGACATTCAACTTACACAAACTACGTCACAGTATTGTGCCTACAGTGTTATGTTTTTTGCATGTGTGGCCCCTCTAAGCAATGAATCCTTATCTCTGGCTTTCGTATTTTTGAATCCACTGAGACACGCAAACACATAAGAAATTGTTCTTGTGCTGCCAGCTCAGCCTGAAAAAAAAAAAAAAAAAAAATCATGTTTCTACACATCAACGCTCTGGCTATTGATCTAAATACAGGCAACAACTAAAATGACAAAGAAACTGTAATTTTTTGAGTCATGTCTTCAAGAATAAATCGAAACGTAAAGTCAGAGTCTAGCAGCAGTGATGATTAAGTGGTAGTGATATAGTGAATGAGATCTGGAGGAAGAATTGAGCGATGAATTCAAAATGAGGACGAGCAAGTGGAGGTGAAGAACAGTCAGACAGGTAGTAAGAAGGATAAGTGTTCAGCCAGATTACCTAGAATGTAGAATGGACATTTTGGGTGATCATAGTTAAACAATGATTGTACAAATATATATAATATACAATATAGTTCAAATTATCAATATATTGCTTCTATTTGTTGCCTTCCAAGGTTGTTTTTTTTTAGCTACTGTGTGTTGCTGAGCTCCTGGATCTGAATGATGGACAAAATGACAACATTTGGGGATATATTCTCATGGAGGATTCAGACTACTCGATATATTTGTCTATTAAGATGGTCAGTATGCCGGATTAGGCAATTATCAGTCCTAAATTTTTCCAGAAATAACAATGTAAAGAAAGAATGGCTTCTGAAGAGGTGTGTATGATACTGGCTGTCGTGTGTTTGGAAAAGCAAAACAATGATATTGTTCATATGAACAAAACTACACAATCAGATAAGGGAGGTCTTGAATGGCTGTTTTACTGTAACCTACTTAAGTAAAAATTATGTGTAAAGGCTTCAGTGGATGTAAAAAAACAATATATCATAAACTCTACTAGAGTGGACCACAAAGCAAAAGCTTTGAGCAGCATCTATTCTGTTGTTGTCTGCGTTGACTCAGAGGTTCACTGTACTCAGAAAGTTCACACCTTCTGGCTGCATGAGGGAGCAGGTGTGAACTTGAGGAGTTAAGGTTGAGACACGCATCCAAACAACCTCGATGTGGACAACAAGCCAAGCGTGCAGGCAGTGTCTCACTGGGTATCTTCTTTCTCTTCTACACTTTCAAAGTGCAGAACAATCATCTCTACTATGGTGCAATGCATTCACCGTGTTCACTCTCTCTAACACGAGCACACGCACACACATGCAGAGTAGTAAATGCCCGTCATCACTTAGCACACCATGCTGTATTGGTAACAGCCTATATATATATATATATATAGTGTATAATGAGGCCTCTAATTCATTCAACCTCCAATGGAAAGTCCATTTCGCATCCAGCCTGGTGCCGGCTCGGCTATCTGGCTGCAACATGATACACCAGCAGGACCGATTATTACACCGCTGCTTACTCTGTAGATTAATGATTAAAGATGCTTTTCTCTCACATGGCAGTCTCTCTTCTTCTCTTTAGCTGTGCAACACGAATGCACACATTTATCCAAATTAAACCTAATCTTCATTTGAACAGCTTTCAGGGGAAATGTGGAAAATGCTAATTTTCAGTATTTTCAGCAAGATTTTCCAGGTACATTATATTACATTAGAAAAACAACAATGAATACAGAGTGATTTAGATACAGTGGAATCAAGTCTTTCTAAAAGAGCCCCTGAAAGAGCATTTCCTGTATTGGAAACTATATTTTGTCTGCCTGGAAGGACAAAGAGCAGGCACTGAGATGCAGTTGGTCAGATATGACAGAAGGGACACTCTCAAAGCCTTTAATCTTCACAATATAATCAGAGGGACCCGTTCCACAAATGGTCATTGATCACAAAAAGCAGATACATCTGCAAGTCCTATGGGGCTCTTGCAAGCTCATGCATAGGTAAGATGTTTGTTTTGTTAAGAAAAACATATCATGATTAATGCAAAAGGAAATGAGGTCATGACTCAAAATTGGTGAAATGGGGCTCAGATTAACCGTGTTAAAGTGCCTCTGTAAAACCACCATAAACAACTGGAGCCTTAATTAAATTCACTTAAACGATTTCTGTCATTGATGAAGCTCTTTTGAGAGGAAAAAAAAACATATTGAAACATATTTGGCTCAGCAAATGAGTATATGTATACAGTCAGTGTATCCCCAGAGGATGATTTTTAATTATTTGATACATCTCTCTGATTTAGACCCTCCCTGCCTCGATAATGCTCATGTCTTTTAAAGGGATACTCCAGCAGGAACTTGTAAGAGACAGATAAGAAAAAGAACGGTCAAATGTTTTGCAGCAGAGCCCAAGATGTCCTGACGTTTAGCCTCTAGCATGGGCCAAGAAATAAAACTGTTCAATCCTACATTTCCCATAATTCAAGTGAATACTGTCATTCATTAGATCCTCCCTGCCTGGAGAACACCCACATCTGTTAAACTCCACACCTGCAGTTTGTAATGCTCCTTGTTGAACAAATCTGAATCTCAAATCCCATGTGATAACCCTGATGACATCACTATGACATCACCAGGGTTTATATAGTCTGTTTAGTAGTGAGAGGTAAACTGAACTTCATGTCTGTAACCGGTGGAGTGCCCCTTTAAACTCCACGCCCCCCAGTTTGTAATACAATCTTTCTGTTAAAAACCTGTAGTGGCCAACTCCAACCCGAGATTACTCAATTGATTTTCCATCCGCCTTTCTCTTCCTCCATCATCTGTGATTGAGATCAGATGTGAAAGCATTAGATCTGTCTGATGTGGGAGAACAGTGTGCTCTTCCCATTTCGTGCAATTCAGCAGATCTTCCATTACACACTGAAATGCACACATTAAAGGCTGCCAGATACTTTCTATCTGTCCGTGTTTGAATCAGAGGACACTGCATAGTACAAAGTCAGTATCGCCTAGCAACCAGGTGACCTTTCCTATTAGCAGTCTGAGACTGTGTCTTTTTCTGTGTGAATGTGTATGTATGTGTAGTGGTGTACATGATGGGCAGGGAAATCCTCAGGCCAAGGAAAAGTCAGTGAAATCACACACACGCACACACGCAAACAGATGAACATGCACAGCCACAGCACCTGTCGTCTCGCTTATCAGACACACCCTGACACACAAGTCAATGGTAGGTGAACCCACACACACACACACACACAGATTGATCCTTTCCTCAACTTTGTCCCTGGTAGGGAGTGACATAATCTCTTTGCAGCCACCTGATTGCCATGCACACACACACACTCACACACACATAAACTTGCAGCCGCCTCACTCTCCTTCTCTGCATGTCGCTTTCGCCTGCACCCTGGGGAAGATGTCAATACTGGCCACTAAACAAACAGTCTGTCACGCATGGACACACCCACTGCAGTCTCTCTGCACATAAAATGCAGCACAGTGGGTTGAGATGCCTTGCTTCAGGGCATATCAGTGATTTGTGACACTGTTTTGGAAGTGAGAGTATAGCAGCGCCACACCACATCCATGAGTTAAGGGAGAAAAGTGAGGGTGGACAGAGAAGAAGAAACAAAAGAGTGGAAGGGTGATGGAAGGAAGGCGCACCTGTCAGGTCCACGGTGACTGGCTGAGGAGCCTCGTCACACAGCAGGGTCATTCTGGTCACCTGGACATTAGGCACAGAGATGTCTGCAGAGGAAAAGCAACGTGGTCAGTGCAGTATTCATTCGTTTCTTCATTCACTCATTCATATATTTGTTAAAGTTGTTTTTGGAAAAAATGGAAAATGTAATGCTGGAATAGCAAAACAAGTTAAGATATGACTATAAACGATTCAGCCTGGACAGATTAAAATATAAACGGCCTCTGTTTGACAAAAAAGTCCTCTCCTCTCTGCACCTCTCTGCTTTTCCTTTCTCTTGTTACAGCCTTTACCGCTGTATTCAGTGTTTCCAAGATGTATATGAGGTGGTGCTGAGATACAGCAGTGGGGGAGTCAGAGCTGTTCTACTGATATCAGCTGTCATGGCCCGGAAGCTGGATTAGAGATGCTGAGGCAAGCAAGTATTTTCCAGTATGTGTGCGTATGTGTGTGTGTGTGTGTGTGTGTGAGTGTGTGTGTGTGTGTTTGATCAGAAGTTGATGACTGCGAGGAACTATGCACCAAGTCGTTATATTGAGTGAATGGTATTATTAAAGCGGCAGTAACACTGGATGAATAACCAGCTCCTCAATCACATCAGGTAGACAACAAACACACACACACCTGCTGTAACTGGCACCAGCCCCAGCAGGGTGTTCTTGTACTTGACCAGACTCTCGTCCTCTTTGTCCATTTCCTGAATCTCCATCAGAGACTTCTGGGCTGGGGGGATGTAGTTTAGTTTTTTCTCATCCTCATCCTCCTCAATAGCGAAATCATTGTTGTCAGCCATTAGACCTTCCAGGAAGAAAGCAGAAGAGGTAATATTATTTTTATATGTCGCAGTACTTGCAACTGTTTTTCCAAACCAGTTCCCAACCTTTTCTGAAGTCTGACATATCCCCACATACATACATATAAGTATATATTTGTACAATCATTGTTTCACACAACTGAAGTAGTAATTTTTTGGTCATGTCTGCATTAATACTATTACCACTTGGAGTAGCAGAAGCTGTATTTTTCAACCTTTATCTGCTGTTAGCTAGCCAGCAACTAGCTTTCACCATTTATCCATCACATAAGCTAGCGAACTAAACTACTAGGCTACTTTTAGCTTTGCATTTTTACTTTAGCTAACTAATTCAAGCGTTTACCCATTAACGTTACTTATATTAGTTAACTATTGCAATGGTTTGTACTTTTAACTAGTTCAGGAATTATCCACTAACTGTTTAGCCATTATTTTGCTGACTGTTTCATTATTTTCCTTACTGGTCCAGCTATTAATTTTTTATTTTTTTTTAAATAATTCGTTATTTAATTAAATTATTTTCAGCTAACAGTTCAACATTTCAAAGCATTACTTTAGCTAACTGTTTCAATCACCATTAATTTTAGCTAAAAAATACTTTTAGCCACCGTAACCAGTTAGCATTACTTTTAGCTAGCATTTTCAACTGTTTATCCATTATTTAACTACAAGCTCATTGTTTCAGTGGCTTAAAATATTACTTTTAGTGAACTGATTCAACGGTTTACCCATTATTTTTGCCGAAAGTTTTAATCAGGGTAGGCTAAATATCAAGACGTTTGTCTGTGTAATGCCAAACTAGCTCAACAGCACCATGCATCCTCCAAAATGATCATAAAATGCATTTTTTTTTAGCGAGCTATAGCATTTCACGTGTATCCTCTGCAAGTGCGAAAGCATGGGCACTGGTATGAATTGATGGGAGTATAAGCTGAGAAGAAGCTGGTTTTATTTAAACTTGGTGTTATTTTATTTACTTTGTTATACGTGGGTATAAAGTCTTCTCAATTTAAACCTGTTTTGTCTGTCAGCCAAAAGAAGATGGTAGGTAATAAAGGCTGACTTCTGCCTGACAGTCACCTGGAAAATGCAAAGGGGGAAAGACGCATAACATTTGCATCAGAGCTCATCTGCAGTAAATATTTCTGTTATATTTCAGTGGCTGAAAACTCAACCAGCACAGGCAAGATTGCTTTACCGTCTGGGATAAGATGCACATTACTCTATGTAGGGCAGCTCCAGCCATCCGGGGTTTGATTTCATCAGGGAATTTGATTCAATATTGGGTTTTACAGACATTCGATAATGTGTTCTGCAAGCTGAAATTTCATTTTAACATCTCCACCTCATCCGCACCTCCAGAGAGTGAATGCTTGCAGACTGGAATAGCTAAAATAACCGGAGGGATTTGGGTAGACAAAACCACAGTTGACAGTATTCATGAAAACACAGAAGTTTTATGTAAACTGGTTGACAAAACAAGCATTTCTGCAAAACTGTGAACAGTTGTCATTTTGAACAACAAAGGTGAGACTTTTAAACCAAGAAGACACAGTACAACACAGGCTCTTATTTACCAAGATGCACCAATGTCCACACTGCAAAAGATGATGCGTAATTGGACATTTTCAGATGATAAGAGACTCAGATCAGAAAGATTTTAAAAATTACGAATCCGTCAGAGTGGGCATAATGTCATAATGTCATAATGTTTGTTTCTGTCCAGTTGTGGTGATGTTGTGGGGGTGAGGATGCACTGACTTGTCTCGATAATAAGCAAAGTCAAGGACTCCATTTTCAAGTCTGTATGTTCATGCCTGTTCGTGTGTTTGTGCTTGACATTTTTTCAAAAGTTGCACTGTTTGCAGAATAATAATGAATTACATGTTTCACCATTTTATGGCTGAGGAGAGGGCCACATATATGTTCTTCTCTCATCGGCTTACAAGGACAACACCCACACACACACACACACACACACACACACACACACACACACACACACACACGGAGATCATTTCCAACAATAGAACATTGTATAGCTGCCAAGACGAATGCACAACACATACCTCTAGACTCCAATTATCTGGAGAACAGAACATACAGACACGAACTGTGCTATGGATGTCTATTTACTGTGCTGTAACAGGCTTGTGTAATAGCCTCTGGTTCTGTTTTCACTGTTCATAATGAGACAGCTCGGTGTACATCAACTCTGGGCTGTGTGTAGAGGTAATTGGATGACACAGACAATAGACAAATGTGCACACACACACTCACACACATATTAGTCACAAACATACCCACCAAAAGCATTTAAATGCACAGTGTTACAGATTCTGTAAACATTAGAGGAAATCAAATGCGTTAAACAGGGACATAATAACCCCAACACAAGTGTCAACACACACACACATGCAGATGCACACGTGCATCCATGCGCTCCTCTGTGTGTGTAGCAGCACCCCACCCAGTCAGGGCCGAACCTGGCTGCCTTCGCACGTCGCCATGGCAACCCTTTCAACTCCCTTTACAGTGACATCACCTTTGGTGTGGATCTGTTTTATATGACTGTATATTCACAGTGGGGCATTTATTTTCCCTGCACTAAGAGAGCTTCATGGCACATCAGTTTTAATACACACACACACACACACACACACACACACACACACACACACACTGTACACAAGTGTTTCCATAAATTTATTTAAAAGGATGTTTTCTTCCATGGTTACAACAGCTTCATTTTTCTTATCTCAATATTTAGCCAAATGCGTTTTTAGTGGCTGTTTTTATAATATAGATTTTTTTCTGCCACAGTTAAGTTAAGTAAGGCAAGTCTGTGTCACATACACATACAATTGTTAGCATGGAGCGCTGCAGCTAATGACCTTCTGGGTTTGACACATGGATGATTTTGGTATCTTCAGTCCGTCATCATCACTTAAAAGGTGATGAGTGATGATGTTTTGTTGATGTTTCCCCTTTAAATCAGCATAAATTGTGGATGATTTACAGGTTTATCGCCCTGTCCCCACACAGATTTGTTCATAACGCTGCACAGTTGGTAGAAAAGAAATGTAGATATTTAAGTCCCTTCGCTCACAGTTTCTTCAGGATTTTTTCAGTCTATCACAAATGTTCATCCTTGATTTAGCAGATTAATGACCATTAATGTTCAGTAAATGAGGACAAGCTTCTTTAACATTTTTCCTGCAATTGAGACTTTTAAAATGTCCTTTAGAGTAATAAAATCATGAAATAACATAAATTAGCAAAACTTTTTGAATGCTAATTTTTTATACATAACCGACAATATTTGTTTCAAGATCTCAGAAAAATATGAGGAAGTACCGGTCACCGCTGAAAAGGAAAAACACAAAGATCCTAATCCTGTCACACTTCCAGAGTCTCAAAGTGAGGTCGCCTGGTTTGAAATGTTAACACTGGTGCTGATTTCTCCTTCTCACTTCTCCACACATAAACAGACACACATTAAACTCTACACTATGTCAGACACAGTATATGACTTCATAAATGATTCACCCAGCTGTATTTACATATCAAACTCTGCAGCCCACCCCCACACCAGCGTGTGTGTGTGCACATGTGTGTACACACACACAGCAGCATGAAACATGTTCCTGAGCTGCTATTAAAACAAGTTTGCTTTCTGACATCCGAGAGCTCCTCTTTGATCTCCAGACTGCTGACCTGTCACAGTAACCGCATCAAATTAACATTTATTTGAAAAGGCAGGCTTGGGTCCACAGATACGGTCTCTTTTACAACTGAGTGTTTTAATATGGATTTCTTTTAAAGTTGTAGAACGTGGTAGTAGAAACCTGTCAGCCTAAGAAAAAAATCGAATTTGTTTTAACATCAGTTACACCAAGTCAGCACTAGAGAATCTGATCTAGAGACTAATTTTTATGCCATTTGAAAAAGATAGATACAATTATTTACAATGTGCAAATTCAGCCTCCTTATGTGGCAACTTTAAACGGTTTTGGCAACATTTTGTGCCTTCAGCACCTTATTAAAGGTATACCATGCAGGATTTTCCTAAAAAATAATGGATAGACTCAGAAGACTTCCCTATTTTCTTATTTTCTTACTATTTCGCTGTGCTCGGGACATCTCTGGGTTGCAACCTTTGGGCCGTGGGTGTGTAGCCACCAGCCAATAACAATGCACAGGTGAGGTTGAGACTTTATAGAAAGGTTCTTCTGTGTTTTTCACTATTTAGGCCTAATATGTTTTATTAAAGTTATTAAAGGAAGAGCTTTTCAAAGCACAAACATGAAAAAGCAGCTAAATTAAGCCTTAACATGCAGGGCTAAAACCCTCCATATTGTGTGAATCTGGTGTTAGAAACAAGCTAACACTCACGAAAAGCCAGCCATGTGTGCGCATGTGTGTCTGTGCTTCTGCATGTGTAGACATATGTGTGTCGTTTTCCAACTGCCTCAGCCCCTCCATCTGTGATGTGATATTAACGGGTGGATTTTCTTTGATGCCCATAAAACTGCCTCATTACCCCAGTAGCTTCTGAAAGCGTATTCTGCATCATTACACACATGGTCGCTGTAACATATGTGCTACAAGTGTAAATCAGCACTCTGCAAAATCGTGGATGGTGAGGAATTGAATGTATTCATTCGCTTTGTTTTTATATCCGAAAAAGTGAAGGGATGTGTGTCTAAAGATGGAAGCTACATGGGAACAAACAACATACAGCACACACTCTAAAAAAGACTTTATTACTGTTTCATTGAGTGACTATTTTTATTATTTCAGTGGATATGCAGACCACCATGTGCTGCATGAGGGCCAAAACCTTGTTTTTACTTCAGCAAATGCACAATGATTTATCTTCTTGTATCTATATAAAAGCCACAGTGACTGTTTTGAACTGCCTCAGAGTTTCATCAGCTGCTAAGTTCTAACCCCATCGCCATATGAAACTACATTTGAAGTTTTTCTCATATACCAAGACAGAGGATCCACTCACAGCCAGTACACACAACCGTAACACAGATCTGTTGATATGTAGAGCTAAACCAACACGCTGAGTGAAAATCAACACAACAATCTGTTTGGAAGGGGAGAGGTGGCTTCAGGGGGAAGAGGGATTCAAAGAGGACTGCTCACGTGAGACCTCAAACACACACACACACACACACACGCACACACTAACATGCTCGCCTGTTATTTCCTTCACAAATGTCTGTATCCAGAATGTGACTCACTCTATTGTTGATGGATACACTTCTATGCATCTTTGGTGTACACTTAAAAATCCAGTGACTGGATAATCCACAGACATCACTCTCACTAGTCTGGCAGAGAGTAATGCCAATTAAGAACAAGGTTTTTAGGAAAAGATGTTGTATTGAGGTGATGAGCTCATGACCCAGGAACAATGAGGGCTCACACAGGCTTGTTTGTCCAAAATACAGAAAATAGGTCCATGTTGGTCCAGTTTTGGTGTGTGGCCAGGCCTTTCATCACTTCTGATTCCTTTGTGCTTGCTCGCCAAGAGTTAGATGAGAAGATCAATACCACTCTCATTTCTGTGCAAAAAATATGAAGTTAGAGTCATCAACCAGTTAGCTTAGCGTCAAGACTGGAAACAGGGAACAGCAAGCATAGCTCTGTCCAAAGGTGACCAAAGTCTCCTTTGTTTAGATCCATTCAGCTCATGAAATAATTAATTATAATAATTTATAACTTTTTGCATGGGGTTTCAGACCATTTCTGAGAGCAAATTACTGTAATTGCCTTTAAGTGCTAAGTTTAAGAGGATTGTTTGTGTGTTTATGTACACAATGACTTCAAGATGAAAATGGAATAAAGAAAAAGGCCTGCTTTGGCATGGTTTATTGAAAATACTGTATCCTAAATGGGGTATTATCTCACACACTGAACAGGAAAAGTTTAATTTCATCTGAAGTAATCGAAGTTAAACTGTTCTCCTTTTGCCTCAACAGCCTTCCTCCGTTTTAATAATCGCTTTCTGTCTGCCTCCTCCTTCCTTAACCCAGATAACTGTTCACTGTGTCAGGAAAACACTTCTTTCTCACTGTGTGTGTGTGTGTGTGTGTGTGTGTGTGTGTGTGTGTGTGTGTCTGCTACATATGTGTGTGTTTGCGAGTGTGTGCGCCGTAAGCGTTGATTCGCTGTTTTTTTATAGTCCTTTGAGGCCCGCTGTCACTGCTCTGTTCTAATACTTTAACGAGACCTCGGGGACACTGAAACACACACAGATACAAAAGGACACACACACCCTGGAAGATAAAAAGGAATCTCTCAGTGCTCTGCAAAGACAATAACAGCTTTTACAATGAAGGAAAAGGCAGTAAAGGAAGAATGGCCAACATAACATCATTATAGCAGGCCATGAAAGCCTCTGTCTCCGAGGCTGCTGTCGGTGCACAGCCTTTCCTGCCACAACACGACCAGAATCGATCTGTCACCCGCAAGATTTCTGTGTGAGGCTGCAGACAGCCCGTCAACGCTGGAGACACTCATAACACTTCATCATGCTAACCAGCAAATCGTTGGAATCTCATTTCCAATGTTTCCGTGTTGATGAAAGGCAGAGATGACAAACAAATGACGGCAGCCGCTGAGATTCGGCCCGCTCATGACTGACACTGCAGCTCGTGTTGAGTACTGAATTCACTGTTGAATGTGCTTTGCTGGTAATGTTACAGTTCTCAGTAGTGATTAGGGTGTGATGCATCTTTGTGATACTGCTGTCTCTTGTTATTTATCATGCAGTACTGCCACCGATATCTTTGATAAGCTAATGTATCTGTCAGGATCTACAACATATATCCTCTTTGCAGCAGTAATCCAGTTCACATGTATTCTTGCTATGAAAAATCTGACCCTCACAGATAAACATTTCAGTGATTTTATCGCAGAGGCAATTCAAAATTTTTGTGATTGCAGCTTGTGGACAGAGTGGCCACTGTTCTGCAAAGGTCACAAAGTCTTGCTACTGATTGATCACCTTTTTTTCACTTCACCCAGTTCAGTTTCGCCACTTTCATATTTCTGTGCAGAGTTACGGCTGGAAAGATCTGTGGTCATGCTTCTGCTAAAAGCAATCACACTTACATAGAGCAGCTTTAATCACAAAACAACATTTTTATACATGTAAATGTGTCATAGTGTAGTGCAGTCATCATCAGAACCCAGCGGCTTGCTGCTGCAGGTTTTGTCATTTAGAGCTGAAATGAGACCAAACTTCCAAACCTCATTCAAAATCCCATTCACATTTGTAACAACTGTGTATAGTTACATAATGGTTGCAATAGTTATAGTTACACTGTGCAGCTACAATGCCTGTGCTGCAGGCTTGTAAATTTTCATGAGAGCCATGAAGAGTTTTACTTTTTTTTAGTAGTGATTGCTGTACTGGATGCAGATTTGTCTCAGAAAGTGGAAAGAAAAGACCAAGAACAGGTTTATTTTTTCAATGAAAGAAATGCTGAATGAGTTACAGAAGCTTATCTGGACGTGACGTCAGGACGTCAGCTCTCTACATACACAGAGCAAAACGAAGGTACATCAAACACACACACACACACACACACACACACACACACACCCATATGCCCTCAGCTGCTCTGTCAGCCTTGTTTAGACAGCAGGTTGTCTAATTGACTGACTTGATTGGTCTCGTATGTGTCTGCTCTCCCGTACAAGCTCATTTATCACTGCTGGGATGGAAAAAAGGAGGAGGGATGATGTGAGGAGCAGATACAGTACAGTTTCTTAAACACATCTGACAAGCTGACAGCGTGTGTGAGTGTGTGTGAGTGTGAAGTGAGCAGGTACAGAGAGAAGAGAGGGAATAAGATGAGCTGAAAGTGAGGAGAGAAGGAAGGAGATGAGTAGAGAGTGAAGGATGGAGGATATTTAATCTGATAGTGGGAGAAAGAAGGGATGGAGGGAAGACAAAAGGACAGAGGTAAAGAAAGTCAGAGGAAGGTGAAAAGTGAGGGAGGAAGAAAGAGAGCAGGAATCAGTCCAAAACAAAGACTGAGGGAGGGATGAGAGAGGAAAGGAAGGATGAGGAGTTTCAAAATGTAGAGAAAATGAAGAGAGAGAGAGAGAGAGAGAGAGAGAGAG
>JBBMOE010000033.1:5424268-5476125 GCA_037975065.1 Chaetodon trifasciatus
AGGATGGAGGGAGGGAGGGTGGGGGAGAAGCAGCCGGCTTTCTTCACTTCTTCTCTTTGATAAACTACAGCAAGAAAGAAAGAAATCTTAAGGCTAAAATGCTGTCAGCTTTATTCTTTGTAGTTTGCATGCAGGAGCGAGGATGCTGGAAGCGAACGGAGGCAGGCAGACACTGGTTCAGCCGGCAGAGCTGTCTGCAGCAGCAGCATGTGTGTGTGTGTGTGTGTGTGTGTGTGTGTGTGTGTGTGTGTGTGTGTGTGTGGTACTCAGACACTGGCTATCGATTCGCAGACGAGCAGCAAACCCCTCCCCTCCTCCCCCCTCCTCCACCTCCTCCTCGTGTCATCAGCCCAGAGACTGCAATGAGCTCATCCTTTACCCCCTCCCTCTCTCTCTCTCTTCCCCTCCTCTTCACCCCCCCTTTTCCACACCTCATCCCTTCTCACGCACCAACCCCTTCAACTCTTTCATGCTTTTATTTTCCTCTTCATTTTTCATCACTTTTATGAATTCTCATGTGGTGTCCACTCTCTCCCTCCACCTATTCATCACTGTGTCACGCCATCTCTCTCCGTGTCTCTATTTGTCTTCTCCACTCCCTCTTCTTCTTCTTCTTTATTTCCCTCTGTGTTTCAGTGACCACACCCTGGCAGCAGTATGCTTCAATCATGACTCTTACGCTCTAATTTCCACTCAATCTTTTTCTCCCGTCATCATTTTGTCCTTTTCTCTCCTCAGTCTCTCCCCTCCTCTCTCCTCTGAGATCCCCGGAGCCATGAGAGAGGCTGTGGTACTGTAGAATACAAAGGGACTTGCTTCTCCTCACTTGACAATCAGACACACACCCTTTCACACACGTCTGCACGCACATACCTTGTTAATCTGTCATTCAGTGCTTGTTCAGCTGTTATGTGAGACAACTTCTCTCTTTCTCTGTCTCTAACGCTCTCAGACTCCGGCATGTTATTTTGCATCCACATATGTACATTTACTCAAAACATGAGGATATGGCTTGGCAGTAACTGACTGCTGCTGCTGCTGCTCCAGTGATTTTCCCTGAGTTGTCCCTCCCAGACATGTGCGCACAGTATTGGACTTAAAGGGCAAATTCCACATATCAGAGCTGACCCAGATTTGTTTTGTCACATTGCAATTAATGTTTAAAGTCAAGAAAGTGACTGAGAAAGAGCAGGTTTTTATTGGTGAAGCAGTCCAGTTTGATAAATGAGGGACGTCAAATCGTGCGGTCAGACAGAAAATTAGTGAGGGAGGAAGCGAAGATTCAAAAAAAAAAAACACTGAGGCAGAGGAGACAGAGCTGAGGCTGTGTCTTGATCCAAACTCAATTTGGTGATAGTTTCCTCTCTGCTTTCTTGCCAGCAAAAAGCAGCGAGTTCTTATTGGACTACAGAGAGTATAAACATCCTTTGAGCCTATATTTGAGTCAGTATTGGTCTTTCATTGAATAATAGATATCAGTGGTGGTTCACGGCTGATCACATAAATGATTTAGACAGTATTTTTAGTTCACTTGAAAAACAGCCTCAAGTTATTAACATGTAGATTAGTGGCAGCTTGTATTTCCTGAATGTTGACACATATTGGTTATGGCGTCATATTGGGTGTGTTTTACATGAAGACGTGAAAATATACAATTTAGAGCATTTAATTTGTTTCTTTATCTGTGCTCGAAAAACTAACATCCTATTATGTTGTGCACAGACTGGGACATTCCCAACTGCCTACAGTCTATTTTGTCCTAACAGATTTTTCCAAAAACACTGAATATTGAACAACATGCATGCAGTCGGCTAAAAGTTTCTAAAACATAAACCTAAGTGTAGTCTGCTGTTGAGCCCAAGGGGATAAGAATACGAACACGAATTTCAGGCCAACCTGACATGACCTGCCTGAAAGCTTCAGCCAAAACCACTGCAGTGACTAATGTGAAGCACAGCTGGAGGTCAGCGTAGACAGTGAGGTCACTGTTCTTTCAGCCACAATACGATGAAATCATGACTAACAGGCTCACGTTAAAGAGATCTTTTCTAAACATTCACCATAGTCCATAAAAAAATCCCCTCAAACTGGTAAAAATCTCGAGCCTCGTTGTACAAATCCATCACTTTAAAATGGTTAACGACAGTAAAAACTGATTTAATATCGTTGCCTTGTCCTACCAATCACCCCTGTCAGTGTCAGCAGCACGTCTTCCTCCTGTCTGTCCTAAAGCTAGCAGTGCTATAAACCCATTATATCCATATTGCTTTATGGAAATATAAATCAGCAGCAGCAGCAGCGGTCCCTGGTGGGATGAGTGGCATCTATAAAATGTGTGCTTGAACAAAGTAGTCCTGGATGGTGTCATAAAGAGTGTCTCAGCGTAAGGAGCCCCCCAGGGTTCAGCCATGCAGACCCACATTTTTTACTCCAACAGGAAAACCCTGATAAAATGCTCAGCAGGCACCGGCGAGGACCTGCTGCGCCGAGGTATTATGTTCATAACGTGAAGTCAGTTGTTCAACCATCAGCTGAAAGAGTGCATCACTCCTTTGTTTAGGCCCATACAGAGCTAAATATAGTGATATGTACGCTGCATATAAATAAAACTGGGTATGACAATAGTGAAAATAAAGATTAAACAACGTTTCACCATCAAATTAACAATTAAATGCATGCAGGCCAGCATGAAAGCAATAGCTTGATATTTTGGTAATTTTGGCTGTCTTGCTAACACCACTCTTATGCTCACACAGTAAATATGAGGCTACTGCTAGCAACCAGTTAGCTTAGCTTAGCATAACAACTGGAATACGGGGAAACAGCTAGCCTTGTTCTGTCCGCAAGTAACAAAATCCACCTATCCGCATGTCTAAAGCTCACTAGTGAACACATTATACCCCTTTTGTTGAATTCATACACAAACGTGCACAGTAAAACCAACAAGTTGTGGTTTTTGAGATTTGTCGTCACTGAACAGCCAGTCGCAAAACCACAACTAGCTGTTAAAAGCTCATTTAAAGCTCCTGTTGTTCCCTGTTCATTATCTCTCTTGCTGTCAATAAGATCGTGGTCAAAAGTTGCTTTATCATCTCAATAAGGTGCACGGCAGCGCTGACGGCTGCAGAAAAACAATAATCACACAAAAGCACACCTCAAATTGAATTCATGGACTGATATCACATGGATTTGCAAGCATAATCTGCACTGATTTGGTAAATTATTCCGTTAAGCTGGGGGTACATGTTCTCTGGTAATTGCTTTCTCTCTCTCTCTCTCTCTCTCACACACACACATAGCTATACACTTGGGGTGTGTGCATAAGCAGTGTCTAAATGGTTTTCCGACATCACGTTGGGTGGGAGCATTTATCTCTGCTTCGTGTGGAAAGAATAGCCCGACTCATTTGGAGTGTATTCAACCATAACCGCCTGATTTAGTCAGAAAGAGAATGACTGAATAAGTCAGATGCTACTTCTCTGAGGGAATGAATAATAACTTGATGTAGTAAAGGTAGTCACTGGGAAAGACGGATAAGTACAAAGGTGCTTGTCAAGCAGTGATTGGATAAGTATGGAGGGATTGAGGGTAAGAATCAAGTTTGTCAGGGGATGAAGGAATGTGTAAGAGGCTTTTTTTGTACTGTGTGTTCCAGTTTTGAGAGAAGAGGAACTTCACAGGGTGTTATTATCAGTAATGGGACACATAACCATAGACTGTACAGTACAACATGATAAACACGCACATTCCATAACTACACACGCAGAAAGTCACACAAAACTAATTCCCATTGGCCTCAGTGGTGCTTTGTCTTTAGTGCTAATTAGCAAATGTTAGCATGGTATCATGCTAAACAAACATAGTGAACATGGTAAACATTATACTTGTCTGCAGAACCAGCACGCTAGCATCATCATTGTAAGAATGCTGATGTTAGCATTTAGCTCAAAGCACCAATCTTGTTCGTGTTTTCTTGTCAGTTGTATTTTGTAATTACTCACTACTGGCATGAATGTGCAGACACATATTGTAAATTAAGTACATTATACAATGTCATTCAGTCAGAAACAGTATATGAGCAAATATAAACAGTCGGGCTGCAACCACATTTTCAGTATTGATTAATGATCGTGAGTGAAATTCATGTAAGTCTCAAATTTGTTTCAACAAATCAAAATGAGTTCTTTAACATTATCAGTTAAGTTGCAATTTTAATGAATAGCATAGGCAATTATCAGGAACACTAATTACATTTATCTTTAACACCACTACTGCAATATCTTCAAATACATCAAAAGTATAAAACACCAAAAATGTAACAGTAAGCCATCACAATACGTTCATCATACATTTCTCAAGCAGTGACCAGCAGATTTCCTTCAGCTGTGTAGGCAGCCAGTGGGATGTCGTCATTCAGGACGATCAGGACTGATGACTAGAGGTGCCACAGGTGAGCTTTTTGGTGAGCTGAAAACACCTCGACGCTCCAAAAAGCCTGCTGTGAATGGTACAACAGTAAATGTCATGTGTCCAACCAAAAGACAGATTTCCAGTTTTTGCAAGTCTGCCAGTTCACTTGAGTGCCTGACTGAACACATATCTTTGTCCCGTGTACGTCAACAGTGGAGGTGAGTGATACAGTCTCATCACAAGGGGTGTAGAACATTCCTGATCCCAACATCTAAAACACTCACACACAACACACACCTTCCCAAGCAGGTGTGTCATTTCCAACGTGCACAAAATAATCCTGAAATTACTGAAATTAGTCATCACGAACCGTCTTTTAAAAAATAATGCTTTGCTTCAAATCCTATGAATATAAATAAATCTAGACTGCAGCTGGTCTTTTCAGGAACGTAAGACCAGTGGATTTCATAAACAGCAGAGGAAACCTTAGCTAGCTTCCCACACAGAGATTCACCTGTGCATGCCTGCGCTGGGTAACAATAACTTTAAGTTTCAGTAGACTAGAGACGTATGAGTCAAAGTGGTTCGACTTGTTATTGTTAGCAAGGCTTTTAGCCTCGGAAACTAGAACGCTATCAACGTTAGCGTACATTTGACTTTTGAAATTACATCTGCAACTGTTAACATTTCAGGCCTAAAACGAAATAATGCAAAAAAACAAGGGATACTTGCCTCTTTCACACACTTCAGTCTATCCTCTTGTGTTCATGTGGTGCTTTGGGCACAAAGTCAGACAAAAGGTGTTGGTGTTCTTCTGCCACATGATGTAGTCCACTGAGTCAGTCCATTTCATATATCGCCACCACAGAATTTGTATGGAGTTAGAGTGTTTCTGTCATTTATTGGCACAGACAAAACAACCGCTCTATTCTGTTGTTCCAGTCTACAAAGACTACAAACTCCTGATTTTATTTGTTTAATGAATTAATTAATCTATTAATTTGATCATCAACTAACAAAGTTGAGTTGATTGGATGCTGATTTTGAGTCAAGTCAATGAATGATTTTGAGTTCAAAATTACAAAAACCTAAAAGGTTGAGTTTGATATTCAACACATATCACAGTACATTGACTTTAATAGGAACATCGGACACGTCATTTCTTACAGTGTGGTTACCCCATTTCATCAAAACCATCATTTTATGTACCACAAAACCACCAGTCCCAATTCTGAGCCTGATCACTGTGTAGTTGGTTTAATAATTTCTAAGTCTACTCATATTTAAAATTAAGTTTACCTTTTCAGATGAGGGTGAGAGGGCGTTCACAAAAGTTGTGGTTGCAGCAGAAGCGGCGTCTCGTCTCGCAGCTTATTTGTGACACTGACAGATGACTTTAATACCCTAAGAGTTGACAGCAGGTCCACCCCTCTCTTCCTGTGTGTGTGTTACATTTTGCACTGGGAAATTCCTGCCTATAATAACAGTCTTAGCTTATTTTGTCTGTAGCCTAAAAGTTTAAAGGCAGAGCCCATGGAAGCATAGTCTGCAATCCATCTGTGAGCCCGAAGGGTAAACGAGAGCTGCCCGACGGGTTCAGCAGAGCACTGCAGGCTCACTCACTGATGGGGAGAAAAGCAGGAGGACAGTATCTCCTCTCTCCATCATGTGATGGAGAGAGGAGATAAACTCATATCTGATCTGTTTGACAGTGCCCATCATTGCTCATTGCAGTGGTGGAAAGGAAATAAGTGCATTAACTCAAGAACTGCATTAAAGTACAAGTTTGAGGTACCTGTACTTTACTGTATGTCCATTTCATGCTTTTTCATACCTCTTCTACTACTTTTCAGAGGGAAATGATGTACTTTTTACTCCATTACTTTTATTTGTGAGAGCATTGCTCGAGAATACCAGCGCTGTTCTTCTTTTAACACTGTGCTGTGAGCTATAACACAATAAAATGACGACTAACAGTGATTATTTTATAGAGATTTCACTTTATAGTAAATTGTTTCACAATAGCCAAGCATGAGTCATTCGGCTCTTTGAATGAAATCATGCAGCACTGAGGTGTTTCTCTCCCCTCAAACTGGCAGAAGAGCCTCTTTGTACAACCCCGTCACTTTAAAAATGGTTAACGACAGTAAAACTGATTTAATATCGTTGCCTTGCCCTACCAATCACCCCTGTCACTGTCAGCCGCACGTCTTCCTCTTGTCTGTCCTAAAGCAAGCAGTGCTATAAACCCATTATATCCATATTGCTTTATGGAAATATAAATCAGCAGCAGCGGTGGTCCCCGGTGGGATGAGTGGCATCTATAAAATGTGTGCTTGAACAAAGTAGACCCGGACGGTGTCATAAAGAGTGTCTCAGCGTAAGGAGCCCCCCTGGGTTCAGCCATGCAGACCTCAACAGGAAAACCCTGATGAAATGCTCAGCAGGCCTCCGCTGACATTTCCAGTACAGGACTTTGACTTGTAATGAAGTATTTTCACATTGGCGCTCAGATGTCACTCAGATGACTGAAGACTTTTATTCTGAAGAGGACAATCTGCTGAAATGCTGATTCATTTAACACAAGGACATTTTTGACATCTCACAGTAAATATGAAAATGAATGATGGCTGAACTCCATTAAGCTGTTTGAGTTTTGGGGTCCTGGTGTTGTGCATGCTGGCTCACTGTCACACTGTCATGACTAATAGAGTCAGACTTATATGCAGTTTTTTTTTTTTTTTTTAAACGTGTGTAAAGCTGCTCAAAATAGGTGATTTCAGACTGTGCTCGTGCTGCTTCCTGCATTGTGTTTGAAAACACAGTTATTACAGGTTCTCTGGATTAATTTGCATTGTGGATTAAGGTCTTTTTATGCCTCTTAAAAGTTTTGAGTGAAGCAGACAACATTTAGCTCTTTCTCAAGAAAAGCAGCAGCAGTGCAAATGAATAATTAGACAGTAATCACCTTAATGTAAAGTGGGACATTACTGAACAACAAAAACTGGTTTAGTGAAGTCTTACACCCATGCCCCCTGCTCTATTTGTTCCCCCCAAGAATTTTGGCTTGTACGTCGGTCATGCCGGCATGTATGGGGGGGACAAACAGTATTTTTATCTGTCCTACTTCTGACATCTAGTGGCCAATGAGAGAAGTGATGTGAGGGGTGGTCAGGTGTGTGGCTAAGTATTTGTTGTACTCAAATATTTTGGGTTAATGCTGCATAAGTAATCATATTCATTCATGGTTGCAACACAAAACCAGCTTCGGCGTAGTTGGAACGTCATCGCTCAGGGAATTATAGTATCTGTTACAGGCAGGTGTAAAAGCCACAGGTTTGATCCTGGCAAACAAATTCTTTAAGGAAAATAAGGTCTACACTCTGAGGTCATCTGGCAAAGCTGGTTTAAATGTCTTCAGATTAAACAGATAAACAAATAATATTAGATAAATCTCAACTTTATTAATTCAAAAAAGGTTCATCCAGTGGTTATAAAATCGAGCATAGTTTATATTTGAGCATCTAGAACTGTACAACAAAACAGAGACCAAAAAAAACGAGACAAAAAATCAAAGAGCCAAGTCAATGAAGTGCACAAAGAGAAACAAAATAACACTGATCGCTTGAAGAAATGCTTCGAGTTAGAAATTGACAAAATACAATAATGGGAAAACAGAGTGTGTGCGTTTTGTGTGGTGGCCTGACTGGGCAGGAATAAACTGATTGGTTTAAACAGAGGAGATGTGGTAAACAACAGTTTACATTCATATTGAGCTTCAGGAGGGACACTTGTGGGTATTTCTCAACAAAGAGACTTTTTTTTCAGTAGTAGGTCGAAGTGCAAACATTTGGAGGAGTGAAAATGATGCTCGTACCTCTGAGTATCAATCCATTTTTTTACTGACAGTAGTACAAATATATATATATATATATGCTCATTAAAGCTGACAGAAAGAAGGAAGGATCTGTTTCTCCGTTTCACAACAGATCTCTTGCTAAAACTGCCTCACACTGCATGTCGTGGCAAAATGAGACAAGACTCATAAATAATCAGTCGGCCATCAAGTCTCCTCTCCATTCTGACTTGAATTATGGGACATGTAGGACCCAGACCACACATTTAAAGTTAAAACAAGGGTTCGGCATCAACAATAAATAACAGCATTCATTCAGTGCAAAACTACAGAAGAATGGAAAACACTAGCTCTTCTAACATCGCCAAAGAGGACATTAATCAGTCAGCAAAGCTGACCAAATATGAAGCGACTCTTGAACCCGCACTCAAAATCAGGTGTTCAAAGCAAACCAACACACTCGAAATGTCTCCTTCAGTTCAACAGCATGACATAAAAATCATCCATTTGAATTCTTTAAAAAGGTGATTAATCAACGTTATAACTGAGTAATAATGTATCACCGCATTATCACAACAGTGCTTGATGAGGGAAGTAATGTCGAACTGTTCACATGATGTTGAGGAGGCAGAATAAGGCAAAGAGCAGACAGAGATTGACAGGTGCACATGTTTGCGTAAACAAAACAATTTAGCAGCAAACACACATTGAACTGAGTCGCCCTGTGGCCCAGCAGTCACTCTGACTTTACTTGACAACAACACAAGTTACCAAAGCCCTGTGCTAAGGTGCCATTTGATGCCTCACACAACTAGAATAAATAATAATAATAATAATAATAATAATAATAATAATAATGATGAAAGTCTGGGGCTGGGAATCCTTTCCAAGTAAATCACCTCACATAGACTGAACAGAGCAAACTTATGAGTCATGTTGTCTTCAAATTTTTACACCAAGAACAGTTTTTGCTAACGAGCCAAGTCTGTGTATGGGTTTCCTTGTGTTGTCATGGTGACCATTTTGGTATCGAAGACTGACAGAGACCTCTGGTTGGCCTTTAATGGCTGTCCATTTAGGCTGCATAGCTGGTGGTCAACAGCTTACGAGGCATCAGGTGGTCACAGTTCATGGATATGTGTGTGTGTGTGTGTGTGTGTGTGTGTGTGTGTGTGTGTGTGTGTGTGTGTACTATGTCTGGGCCAGCTGAAGTTCCTCCAGTCCGTGTTTTCCCAGGTGATATCTGGCCAAGTCTTTCCTGGTCACCAGTCCAACCACCTGCAGGCCACAAACCAAATAATGTGACGTCAGAACAATCATCATCATCATCATCATCATCATCATCATCATCATCATCATTATCATCATCATCGCGGCATCAGCAACATGAAAGTGATCGTTAAACAATGTGAAGAGATGTTCTCATGAAGGCTAAAAACACACAGTGAGATAAAAAAAGACACTCAGGCTTACCCTGTTCTCATCATCCACCACCACCAGGTGTCTGAGGCCCAGCGCTCTGAACAGCTTAAACACACGAGGCAGAGATGTTTCCTGCAAGAAAAACGCCTCTTTTAACTTCTGCTTCTACAGTGTTTGAAACAAAACTTTGACCTTGAAATAAAAGCTTTGAAAGGCTAAGATTTAGTAAATGACACCATAACAGAGCAGTCTAAGAACAGCATCACAGCATCTGTGTGACAGCCACAAGTTAAAAACTTGTGTGTGTGTCACCTGTGGGACGGTGTAAGGTGTCGCGTTCATGAACTCAGTGAGGTCCATCATACACTCCCTCTCGTCCTGGGAGACGTGGATGCTCTGGATTGGGGGGAAGCGGGGATAGGCGTCCCTGAAGTCCTTCAGCTGGAGCTTCCTCTGGGTCAGCCGGGACCGGGCCAACTCCACGAACATCTGCCAGGACGGAGCAGGGACTCCATTTAAACCACCACACCAAGGAAGCGTATGAAAATACTGTCAACGTCTTTGTCCTATCACTGCTGTTACCTTGTGCTTGAGAAGAACGATGAGCTGAGAGCGGAGGATGAGGCCGCAGAGCTTCGCTGGCTGAACGGGAGAGAAGGAGGTGAAATTAACAAAAGGAAAACTTTCTATTCCACTCTGTGAGATTTATCTCAAAATCAAAATCCCTTTCTGGTACAGTATTTTCAGACTGTCCAGTGCCAGTTCTGTCATTTACTGCTGTCGGTGCCATTTTTCAAAAGATAGAAGACATAAACACCACAACGTGTATTTTGGATGTTTTCTTTCCATTTGGCTGAAGACATGCTATCAAAGCAAACACACTCAATTAAAAACACACCTCTTCACTGCCGGTCACCTGCACGACCACTGGGAAGCCGTTGTGATTGGTAGAAGTGTTGCTAAGGGTATCCACGATGGTTCCCACCTTCTCTATCCTGTTCAAGCAGGTGACCGGAGAACTCATCACCTCTCTGGATGTAAGCGACGAGAGAATGAGAAAACGCAGACAGTGAGACAGTCTCGCAGTGTAGTCAGTTCTTCTCACAAAGGGATATAAGTCTCTGAATAACACTGAACACATGAAGTAAACCCCAACTCTCTTAGGTCCTTCAATGTTTTGATTATGCTTTAAGAATCATCCAATCGGAATGGGCCTCACTCAGCTATAAACCAACAGACGGGAGCTTACCTGGCGGTCAGCCAGTGGGAGGTGGCAGGAGCCTCCCAGTGCAGGAAGGGAACACTCTGCAGCTTGATGTGGATATCATACAGACCCTGAAGCAGGAAAAGACAGCTTACTGTCTGTGTCCCAAATCTATACAACATGCCAACTGTATACAGTACACACTTCAGACCTGTCTTTGTAGAATACTAAGAAATCAACATACTTTACAGCTTCATACCAACAGGAAATGATACTATACACACAGTCAGACGTCAAACTGCTGGAAGTTTGTTGGCTCCTTTCTGGATTGAACTGGGACACTGAGGGAGGTGCATCTCTTTACTCACCTCTACAAAGTAGTCTCCTACTATTTTGGCAGTCATGAGGACGAGCATGATGGGAAGGCCATATGTGACGTTTCCTGTAGCCTCCACCATGATGACAGTCAAACTGAGAGTCATCCTCACAATGCCACCTGCGGAGATGGATGGAGTTAAGATGAGACCGATTGTGCATGTGTCACCGGGGTCAGAATATTATGGTGCACTTCTTGTTTCTTAAAAAATGGCAACATGATGAGGATGAACATGACTCACCTAACTGAGCTGCAGCTCCAATCAGGGCATATTTCCCAGGATCGGCCCAGATCTAACAGAAAGCACACAGCAAAGTCAAACAGTACGTCATAACACCTGGAATATTAGTTTAGTTCAAGAGGAAGACCTCTACTCAACAACTCTTCTTCAGGAAATCCGAAAAGAAAAGAAAAAAAGGCTGGAGTTATGGGAAATGTGGTCTTAAGTTTAAGAAACCACACTGACATGAGACAGAAACTACAAATGTTTTTAGACTTTTCTAACCATAATATGGCCTGTTTTCAATACTGGAGCTGACAGGTGTGGTCCACACACACACACACACACACACACACACACACACACACACACACACACACACACACNCACACACACACACACACACACACACACACACACACACACACACACACTAACCGAGCCAGTGGCGGTGATGGAGGCCAGCAGAATTCCAAACAGCCTCCCCCAGGCTGCTCCTATCAGCAGTGATGGGATGAAAACTCCGGCAGACACCGCCAGGCCATAGGTCCAACACGCCAGAAAGAAATACGTCAGAGTGAACAAACCCAGCGTCAACGGATTGTAGGTTCCTTTAAGAAAGAGAGGAAGCAGAAAGCAACGTAAGGAAATGATAAATGAGCACAATAATGTTTCCAGTTTTACTCATTAAGATCCTGTTTCCCGTCACTTTGGCACATAGAGGAAACAACGGGGAATAAACGTCTGGTGCACATGTTCGTAAATTGTTTTAGCAAGCCAACAGCTTCACCTGGCTGGTTGTGGAAGAGGCTACGAACACTTCTCTCAGGAGTGTTGAAGAAGGCCGTTGCCATGGAGTTATACTCCCCATCTGCACAGAACAACTAAAAGAGAGAGAGAGAGAGCGTGAGAGTGAGAGCGAGCGAGAGAGAGAGAGAGAGAGAGAGAGAGAGAGAGAGAGAGAGAGAGAGACAGAGAGAGAGAGAGAGAGAGAATGATAATAGTGAAAACAACAAAAGAAAGCAGGAGACACAAAGAGCCGTCTTTCCTGTTTTTGTGTCCTTGGCATAGCTTCACATGCTATGTACCAGCTGACATACATTAGAAAAGATAAGGATCAACAAAGGATTGACCACATCTTGTGTCTTGGATCAGTGGTCCAAAGTGCACGGAATCTGATGAATGATGAGACTGAACCTTCTTCATCTAAATATAATATTGTGCTAAACATTGAAGTTAATTTAGCATTGCCTCTATTATTTGAACTAAGAGTTAAGAGTGAGGCAACACTTAGGCAAAAAGGTGAAAAAAATGACAAATAATGATAAATAAGCCTGCTAATATGCTCACTATGACAATGCTAACATGCTGACATGAAGCATATATAATGTTTACCATGTTCATCATCTTAGGTTAGCATGTAAGCTAATTAGGGCTAAACATAAAGTGCAGCTGAGGCTGACGGGAATGTCATTAATGTCAGGTTTGACCTGTTGGTGGCCCTAGATGAAAGGTGGACAAGTCACCAAAGTTACTGCAGTTCATCCTGTGGGGAACATGAATGTGTGTATCAAATTTCATGGCATTCCATCCAATAATTGCTGAGACACATCACTCACGAAATGTGGACCGCAGGTTGGTGGAAAGTCAGTATGATTCATCCTCTGGGACCATGAATGTCAAACATGTTGTTCTTTTCTTAGGTGCTTTGGTAATATCGTTCCTCTGACATGAATGCTGGTAAAGCTTGTAGAACTGAAACTGTACTTTCTGACAAGGCCCAACTGTTTTTTTGGCTAAGCAGATTGTATCCAGATTGATTTTAGAAAGTCTGGACAATGAAAAAAGGACATGGATGCTATTTTAGCTCATCTGATCTAAGCCATGTTTGGAAGGTTTGACGTACGTTTTCAAAGTGTTTATTGCATCACTGGCAACACATCTGAAAAACAAACCTGATCTGCTTGAAGTCTCAACAAAGCCCAAGATTCACAGTGAGGAGGGCATATCCATTCTGAATCTGCACTTGTTCCTGAGGTCATGATCAAAGTGTTCATTTTAAAACCGCGCTGACACATGACTATGACACCATGTGAGTGACTTTCCCAGTCTGAGCTTTATTACACACAATCATATAGAACTAGAAAAGTCATAAAGAGATTGTGTTCAGACTGCTGACATTTGTTAGAGGTGTGTGTGTGTGTGCATGCGTGTGTGTGTACCTGCAGTGGATACTCTTCAGTGTTCTCTGGCCCCAGAGGCTGACAGTCATTGGAGAAGTAAATCATGGTGAACGACACTGTTGCAGTCACTGCAGCGACCAACATGGCCTCCATCACTTGCAAGCAAGGGCGATGAACATACCTGTAACACACACACACACACACACACACACACACACACACACACACACACACACACACACACACACACAAAAGGGAAAATCTTCAAGTCCAATGCATAACTGCTTCAATGAACCAGCAACTTCCAAAACAATGACGTATTGTCAGCCTCAGCCCAAGTGACGAGGCGACTCTGGGTGCAATGAACACAGCTGAGTGGAAAACAAAGCTTCTCTGACAACTCTGCCATTTTGTGTCTTCAGGCAACGTGGCAGCATAAATGTCAAGTGGAATCAATGTCTGTTATGAAGTGTAACACAAATACAGACTTTATCCTTACACTCACTCTCTGTGTGTCAAACATTAAGGACAAAGCCTTGGCACATATTCGTGTAAATATTTGTTTTGACATTGGCAAATTACGGCTACAACTACTACATCACGGTATATTAAG
Organism: Chaetodon trifasciatus; assembly: GCA_037975065.1. Lineage (NCBI taxonomy): Eukaryota > Metazoa > Chordata > Actinopteri > Chaetodontiformes > Chaetodontidae > Chaetodon > Chaetodon trifasciatus. Next base: position 5,438,553 of record JBBMOE010000033.1, read on the forward strand.
CGGCATATTCATCCTATTCTCAGGCAAAATACACTGAGGTATTTTTCACAAATGAATGGATTACTATATGCGTCATCATGCAGAATCAGTGGATCCATATCCTTGAACCAAAGGTTCATATCTCCATCATCATACTACAGACAGAGTCACTTTGAATGCACCACTCTCACACACTTTGTAAGGCAAACCAAATACCATGTAGGATATCATCTTCGACCTTAGGAGTACTCTACAGCTTAATAACCATTTTTCCATAATTCACCATGTACATTACAACACAATTGGCAGTGTTTAATATTTGCTCTCGTTCTGTCTGTACTATGTCAATGTCAATATGACAATATCTTTTGTCTATTTTTATTTTATATTGTCCTTTGTTATACAGTTAATTAGTATGGATTTTCAGAGAATGAATGAATTCTTGAGTAATGATTAAAAATGTGTTGTGTGACCACCAAATTATAATTAGTTTATCCTTGAGGCTGATGGGCATTTGCGCCAAATTGGACGTTTTCCTAAGATTACTGCGTTCATAAGAATGAGATAGACGTCAAACAGACAAACTGAAAACTGAGGCATAAAATCTACACCATAAACTACTAACTTCTGGATAGTCTTTTATTGTGTGCGTTAGAACAGCTTTCCAAAACAGCAATCATAAAATTTGTATACACGGACCATCCAGCTCCAAACAAGGAAGCAGGAACTGCAGGTGTCTTCACAGAAGTCTCCTCCCAGAGCAGAGTCTCCCAGTGAGCATACCGGCTCACACTCTCTATTTTTAAACACTTCGATCACAAGATAGCGTCTGAAAATTTCCCCGTCTTGCACCTCACCCTGCCTCTGACAGCAAAGCCTTCATGCTTCTGTGCATTGTTTTTCTTGGCACGCTGCACATACAAAGCAAACTCTTCGTGTGTTGCCTGACCTTTTGTTCAAACTTTTTCCTCAGGTTGATGACAGTTTTTTTAAGACTTAACAGCATTTCATCCCTTTCTAAGCCTCACCTGATCCTGAAGATGGTCAGCCAGTAGTTGAGAACATTGAACAGAGCTCCCAGTAGTCCACCTGCACAGGAGAGGGATGAAAAACAGAACACACACACACACACACACACACACACACACACACACACACACACACACACACACANATGAATAAGGGAATCTCATAAAGGTTGTAGGCCACACTCTGAAAAAGGACAAAATTACATCACGTCATTGTTTACACTCAATAACAAACAACAAAAGCTGCAAAAATACACAGTATATACATTTCTTACATCACTCTCAAAGCGTCCAAAGTTGATGAGACCTGGGTTGGAAAGGTCTCCTGGGTTGTTGTGATAGATACTGAGGAAGAAGTTCAGGGTGAAGGTAGAGATCATGGAGGCAAAGAACTGTAGATGAAGATGCAGAAACAGGGAGGAAGGTGAGAAATGAAAAGGAAGGAGACAAAAAACACAATTAGCCATCCTCATCCTTCAACCTCAACAACACCACATGACATGAATGAGTGTATGAAGGGGTGCACACAGGACAGTGTGACTTACTATCCTCCACGTCAGCATCTGGTTCCAGAAAGAGGCTCCCTCCTCCAGAGAGAACAGAACGCCGCCTGTCCACCAAAGAAACAAAATCAGCCATTTTGAGAAAAGCTGGAAGCATCACACGGCATCCTCCACAGTGTGTGGACGATCAGCGCACAGCATGAGCTGAACATTGACTGGGTTCACACGAGTTAAAACACAAGCTTCTTTTCCCATGATGGTACTACACAACAGACTGACACACGGTCTGTGAAACATTTCCAACTAGTGGTGAACATTTTTGCAGGAAAAGGCAGCGATTTCCCTGCAGCTTTACTATCACAACAAGCATTCATCAACAAGCTAGTTCAGGTGAGACAGCTGATGGAAAGGTTTCTGCCGTGTTCATCAAATTCAATTTAAGACTTTTTAAGACCTTTTTAATACCACATACAGTAGAATGAAATTTTATATTAGTAGTTATAAGAGTATAGTTAGTATATTAGTAAACTATGATAGAAAACCATTTGTTATTATCAACTTGTATGTTAAAAAACGAGCAACATGATATGAGCATTATATATCCGTCAACTCCTAGAGACGGTACATTGCTCTTCCTATTCCCTGGAAAACAAGCGCCTTACAGGGAGTTTCCTCAGAGGTTTCTTTGTCTTCAGTTTAGGCATGCTGCCATGCTGTTGGACTGTTGGCTTTATAGCAGCTGAACTGCCCACACAACGAAGGCAGATTAAAAACAAAGCACATGTCTCTACTGTTCTGGTAAAGTTGCTGTGTTTTTACCGACTGGTGCTCCAAACGCAGCCGAAACTCCAGCAGCAGCTCCGGCAGACACAAAGTCCCGTTTTTCAGTGTCTCTCCGGAAGTATTCAAAGATCTACAAACATACACACAGACACGTTAGGTTTTCATCACTTTTGTGGACATTACATAGGCGAACACACACGTGCACTAGAGTTGGGCGGTATCCAAATTTTGATACCGTCAAACCTTCCCCACATTTTCCCGGGGTATACGGTATTACCGTGACTAATTTAAAATCACTTTGCAGGGCAGCATGACATGCGCACAGTTCAGACGGTCAATGCTCACACTAAGAAGCACCAATCCTAGCTTGTGGCATACCAGAATGACAGGGAGAAACTCAGCTAAAGCCTCTACCAAGCACTGCCACCCAAACGAAACATAATTCATACCCCAAGAAATTATATGCGCATGTAACGAAAACACAAAAATGGCGCACGTCAAACGTACTGCATCTGCTGATTTCACCACTTCACGCAAACCACAAGAGCCCAGTATGATATGAAAGCAGAGAGTCTGATGATCACGATGATGTCTGCCTCCTAGCTAGCAGCCAAACAGTAGCAGAAAAAAAACTTTGCTAAATCATAAAGTATGTCTTACCTTCGCTGTTTTGTGGTCAAAAGTTATATTCCAGCCCGAAAAAACGCTGCTAATGTCTCCTCCTACGACTCTGCATTAGTTTTAGACCAATCATGAAGGTCCTGGTTGTTTACATAAAGAGGAGGGGGTTTCTAGAGTGGAGGGAGCGCTCTTCATGCGATAACCTATCTCTGGGGTTACTTCCTTCTGGATCATCATTGGTGTTTCCATGGTGAATTTTGGCAGGTCGCTGAGCTATTTACCGACGTAACCACGCAGTTAGTTTCACCACTCCGTCTCATGAATGAGCAGAGCGCTCACAGAGGACTCTGCTGAGCAGCCCAAAGTGTTATTTTACTGTTTTATTTGCATTTCGTCCTTTTATGAGAGCTAGGAACAACAGCAAGCAGAAAAAGGCTGAAAAGTCTTTTCGACAGAGGAGTTTCTCCGTAAGTTTGGACGAGATAACGGTCCTCTGCCCAGATGCACTTAAATGAGCGCCTGGACACACCTGTGTTAAAACATCTGTAAAACTGCTCAGGTTCATTTTTTTAGCATGCACTTTTGTACAGTCTCCTTTTTCTCAAGTAAAAATTCAACCCGATACATTGAACGGAGTGGACTTCATTTTTGTTATGACGATGCTACAAATATGTTAGGCCGCTATAGACCTCTATGTGCAGCATTTTTTTTTTAATGACAGTAATGAAACTGATACCGTTGCTATTTTTAGATACCGCGGGATACCTTATTACCTGATTACCGCCCAACCCTAACGTGCGCACACACACACACACACACACATACACATACACATACACATACACACACACACACACACACACACACACACACACACACACACACACACACACACACACACACACACACACCTTGAAGTCTCTCTTTAAAGAGGTGCTCCTGCCCTGGGACACTCCCGCAGCTACAACAGCACCAGAGTGAATCATGGGCCCTTCCTAAAGGGATTGTGGGTAAACAAGGGACAGCAATGAAAGGGAATTAACAGTTATATAGACAAAGGCAATCCATACAACTTAGAATGGAAATGATCTAAAACAATTATATTTCCAACTATGAGGGCACAAAACATTAGTGTACAGTGTGCACATGAGGAGGTTTGTAAATGTTCTGAATCAGCATTTAGGGCAGTCAGCACAGGTTAATGTTTACCTTTCCAACAGCAAGACCACCAACCACGGAGCAGATGACACCACACACTTTCACCACCAGTGTCTGTGGATGACAGACACACAACATGTTAAGGATATGACCTTCCTGTTCAAAAGCAGTGGTTCAAATACATCCATTCATGTGCATGTGTGTGTGTGTTTTATGTGTCTGTACCTTGAGTCGTACCACCCTGGGAATCTTCACTCCATTCAAGTAACATTTTATCTGAGGAATACCACTTCCTGCTGCAATGGGCTGGAGGAGACACAGGAAGAGGTGAGGGGTAAAGCATTTCTGATTACAGCAGCAATATCTGAAGATGTGAACAGGGAATCGTGATGTTTGCATATTCAGAATGAAACTACAAACATTCACTCTGGTTATCACATGAAACAGCCGACATTGCACATTTTGTGGTAATACATATCCAAACTGAACCAATTCTTTGATCAGTGTGGTTGCAGGAGGCAACTTACTTAAAACCCCTCAGCTGCTAACCACAGCGGCAGGAATACAGAAGCATTCATCTTGACAAATTTTCAGTATTACACACTGTTGGAGTCAAACTGGTACGGACATGCTATTGCCCAATTACTTTTCACTTCCACATCTGTTTGAATGACTTGTCATTAAGCCATGCAATGCTTTTATGACACACTTCTTCTAAATCCAGTATTTCACACTCGAGGAACACACAAAAGTGGAAGACGACTGAAATGAAGACGGGAATTGAGCTTCCAAAGCAGAAGTTGTGATGATTACAGAAAGGTCACATTATTTCTCCTCCAGCCTTACCTCAAAACATGCAACTATGATTGCCCCCACCATGACAAAGACGGAGTTTAAGACAGCCCAGAGGATGAGAGAGATTGACAGGCCGCCCACCTCTGTAAACCTCTCTATGTCTGTGAGGGGCCAGAGGTCAAGGAAAGTTTGGGGGTCCTTATATCTCCCTATAACATGACCACATTCTTATGAACAACACAAGGTGGAGACATTAACACCATTTCAATAAAAGTTATGACTGGAAGGATGATTAACTATCACCTAAGCTGGCACATAATAAGAGAGGCTACTCTTTCCTTCCAGACGGGTTAAAAAGAAGTTATTTTAAACCTTATGATGCTAGACGTCCTATTTCCTGAGAGTTACATTGAAAAAATGTGCACATGCAAAAGAGTCACTGCACTGTCTGCACTGTACTGTCCCCGTGCAGTAAAGCCACGCCATCTGGTGCTAGCAAGTTGCTCTGACTCGGGTGGATCTTGTACAAATCTTCAGGATACTCTCTTTGACCACTTGGTATTTAATCCCAGCCAGCTGCTCCACCACGATGTCGATGAAACAGGCGATGAGGCCGGTCAGAAAGCCAATTAGACCGCAGACCACCCAGCGACTGATCTCCAGACAGCGAAAACCCTGAAAATACGAGATGAGGAGATACAGGAAAAAGCAGGGAGAGATGAAACAGAGGTGGAGAGGTGAGAGAATGAGTGCAGAGGAGAAGGAAAACATGGATTTATACACAGTAAAATACTGAAGTAGTATAACATATATTCATTTGACTCCCACTCTGCTTACCATGTAGCTCATCCTCCTCTCCTCCTCCAGAAACAGCTGGTTCTCAATGTTATCATAGTCCAGACTCTGGAATAACACACACACAGCAAAATAAATAGAACAAATCAGGAAAGACAAATGGCAATAATGTTTAATTTTACTCTTCAATGCCTCATGATAAACACTGACAACGTGACAAAACTGAACATTAACACTTGTATGCATATACTTTTCAGATCAATGTCAGCAATTTGACAGCATAGCAAAAATATGGTAATACAAATCAGATTTGATCAACTGTTGCCAGTTTCCAGCCCGCTTAAGAAGATTACTGGCCCCTTTGTTGCACCAACGTGCTGTTTGGGTTTTGTGACCTCAGGTGCATTTTCTATACTCATGTTACTGATGTTTATTTTGCAATACCAGCCTTTTTTTAAACTCCTACAGTCACTGAAGTTGGAAAGGTCCAAATTCTACATAAACACAAACACACTGTCGAGGCTTTAATCAAAAACAGTGTCATCAAATGTAATACAGGGTATCAAAGATCACCTAATAATCAGCACTCTGCTGGCAGGCAGGCTGTTTTACCTCAAATTTAAGTGACAGCAGCTTCTCATTATGAGGGATCTCTTTAGGCCGCCCCCTAAGAGAGTCCTGCAGGGAAAAACACAGAAAAACAAAAGTCACCACACCAACGCTGAGCTTTAACCTTTGACCTGTGGAATCATGTGAGTGACTGCACGGAGCTAGTAACAGAGTTACTGACATCAGAGGAATCACGCATTTTGGATACAACAGCAGTGAGTGCAGCAGCAACTCACAAGCATTTGAAACCACAAGAGATAGACATTTTTTAATCTCAAAGGCCACTTTAGAAGAAAAGACAGCACAGGTTTGACAGACTTTATCTAACTTTAGATTTTGGAGCATGATGGGGTTGGAAAAAACAACGGACCAGTGTTTCCTCCAAAAGATTTAGCATAAAATTGCCAAAGCTAAGAAGGAGCAAATTCTCGTAGGCGTGTTCTTCAATGTTAATGTAAACTATTTGGTGTTGAAGGAAACACTGGTGCATAACAGAGCTTTGTGACACACATAACAAGCCAGCTTCATGCATTTCAGAAGTACTCCATTTCATGTTAAGTGGGCCTCTGTCACACGGCTATGGCCCATCTGCGCAGCCACATAATCAGCAGCAAATCAAGCAGCTACGAGAGAGAGCTGACATTCCTGTAAACAGGCCAAAGCAATGTGTGGGGAAAAAAACATCTGCCTACAGCATACAGCAATCACACAAATCACATGCATGGCCTCACATTCCCATCAGCCAGTGAAAACAGAGCTGAATCTGATGGTTTCTGTCATGGAGGGAAACGGATGTGATGTCTTCAGTCCTGTGCTGGGTTTTAGTTATGGGAGGTTGTTATTGTTGGTTGAACTTACTGTAACTGTGCTAACAGCTGTACTAATACACTAGATTAAACCTGACTCTTATGTTTGTAAATTCAAACATATTTACATATTTCTTCACATTTACAGAAGGAGGCTTTGGTAAGGTCTTGGCTAAACTGCCTGTAGCTCTGCACTTAATCCTTATGTGTTGTCTTTTTTTTGTTTCATCTGTGACCAGTGTGTGGGATCCCTTTCTGAAAATGCTAAATGGTTGAGCGGTCGGGGTCGAACACATTATCAAACACAGAGTCTGCATTAGTTAATCATTTGCAATGCATCATAGTGGAAACTGTCAGACAGTTTCCAAACACGTGCCCTTCATGCAGACTGGATGAGTCAACTGTCCCTGTGTCAGATTTCTCATATTAGACTTAAGACGTACTCATGCTGCATCTCTTATATCAGGCCTCAAGGCTCCATGTGTGTACAAACTCATCCCGAGTTTGACTAACATCACATGACGTTAACCGTTAATGCCCCCTTCATGCTGTATGTGTCATTTGAAGACATATCTGATCACTTCTCAATGCTTGGTTGTAGATAGGTGGGGTTTTATTATTATAGTGGATGAACTGATGACACGTCAGAAGGCTAGGAGAGATGCCGCTACGATTCTCGATGGAGTGATGATCAACAGGAGCAACAGACAGAGGAAAAAAAGTGCGATGAAGTTTCGAGCCCAGACTTTACCTCATCTGATGTTATCTCCTCCTCCAAATCCACCGTGCTGAGTCTGCCTATCTGAAATATACTGCGTCCTTCAGACAGCTACAGACATCACAGACAGCAACAGAAATATATACGTGGCTGAGTGTGGCAATTTCCAGGCTGATGTTTTAACATCACACAGATGATGCGATCCAGTTAAGAGAAACAGAGTCCAAGAAGTATAAGATCATTAACACCGATGATACTGCACTCCAGTGACAACTGAGTACAACGAAGCCCGACACAAGCAGAAATACTGCTCATTTAGTCACATGTTTAAAAGCCAACTTTTGTTTCTTTCAAATTCAAATTATGTCTTACATAAATAAATTAACAAAAGAAGTGTAAATAGTTTATTTCCACCTATGGTCCTGATGGTGTGGGAAGTAACTGACTAGTCCTGGTCACAGCATTAAAGGAAAAAGGAACTTGGGTTTTCCAGTGGTTCTATTTTAGCTGGACAGGTGACTTCATTCAGTCTAAATACAGCAGGTCTAATGTCTCATATCATTATCAGGGTTTGATACTGACTTTTAATGTTCTTCTTCCCTCTAGCATTATAAAAGCATTCTTGCACAGGATTAAAATAAAATTCTTTAACAGGAACAGATTACTTGGCTGTAATCCAACCTGATGTGATGCCTTGAGAAGAACAAAGGGCGTTTTACTCCACTTACTTGACAGCTGTCACACTGACACATAATTATCAGGTTAATATGTCCTTAATGAACCGCCATACTATCCTCTCCAGTTTCAAATAGATAGTGAATAGCTCACGTATCAACTATAGGAAAGACTAGCTCATCCAAATTTTCTAATCTGATTGCTTGACTAAATATTTTCAAGAGAACTGAATTTAATTACGTGCATCATGTAAGTACTAACATTAACACTAATTTCATTACTTTCATGCAATTAAGCTCCGTCCCAAACAAAGCTAGTTGTTGCCTCTAATTGCCAACTGCAAACATATGGTAACAATGAAAACACACCCCAAAACGAACGCTGTGTGTGCGGCAATGCATTAAAATTCATCACAAGCATTCATGACTCGTGCAGCATTTAACGTAAACTTATAGTAGTGCATAAAACATGAGACAGCATCCTGTGCATATCAGCTGTTAGCTAACTTAGCCAAACATGCTAGCTGTACCTGTCTGGAGTGTCTGGGCTGTTCGGAGCCGTTGAGTAGCGGGGTCCCCTCCCCGGTTGCCCCGGACTCGTCGGCTCGGCTAGACCACGACACTTTCTTCGTAATGTTGGCCATGGTGGCCTTCGGTAGCTTGCCGCCCTAACTGTCCCTAATTTATTTCAGAAATTGCCGTTTTTTGCTGGCTAACTACTGTTGTTCTCTCTCAGCTCCCCATGGTCATTCCTGTAACTCGTGACGTTTTGTATGGCTCGCGTGCAGGACCAAAAATATCCGTTTTGGCGCGTTGGCTGCTGGGACTTGTAGTTTTACTGTGCCGACTTTTTTTTTTTTTTTTTTTTTTTTCACAAACGAAGGCCTGAGGCTGAAAATGTGGTTTTCACAAGACAAACATATGATGATCGTATAGAATGTGATACATCACTACAGATTAAACTACCCAACATACATACATACATACATACATACATACATTTACTTAAGTAAATCTTTTACTTGTAATGGAGTATTTTCACACTGTAGTATAGACACTTTTACTTATGTAAAGGATCTGAATACTTCCGTCACTGCTATCTTTAACTCTAATAAGAACATACCAGTGTGTGCACATCTAAGGAACATGAAACAAGGAAATACAAAAGAGAAAAAGTTTTTATTCGGCCTTTCAGAGGCAAGTAAGCAAGGGACAATTAACATTCCCTACAGAAATGTTTGGAATGAAACTCACACACAGTGCTCTAAACATTCACATGCCACCTGCTGCACCTCCCCATGTACCTCCTTTATGTCCTCCATGTCAAGCACCACCCCTCTGGGCACACCTCGTCCTTCTGCCACCCCTTTCACCTCTGAAGGACTCAGTACCCGGTTCCACATCCTGAACCCCGCCACTTGCCCAGAAAACCCCTCTGCAGGGTCAAATCCTCCACCAACCGTGTCCTGTTCCTGGCCCAGCACCACTGATCCACCTCCTGGAATCTCCCAGCCTTTCCTGAAGTTGGAGCCTGAGGAGGTGAGGCGCCGGTCACTGTAGTGCCGGAAGCGACCCTGGATGGAGGACCAGACGATGCAGAGGTGGTGCCAGCGAGCATCCAGGAGCGACGACACAGGGAGACGACGATAGACAGGGTCTCCGATGATGAAGTCCAGGGAGGGGGAGGAAGAGGAGACGTAGGAAGAAGGTGAGAATCCAGAAGAGGAGGGGTGGGATAATGATGGAGAAGACGCAAACAAAGATGCAGAGGAAGCAGAAGAGTTGCGACCATATAGAACTAACTGGTTGTCGTTGTCATCTGTGGCGTAGGAGAGCAGTGTGCCAACATGCGAGGACTCCACACGGAGCCACAAACACACAGAAAGTTCAGGAAGGTTGGGGAGAGTCAGGGAGAAGGTGACGTAGTTCTCTGCTGCGGCCGTGGGGAAGAACAGTATGGAGTCCACATTACAGACTGCAGAGGGTGAGAGAAGAGGTATATTCAGTCTAATGCCAAGTCTTATCTCCCTGGTACAAAAAAGACAATATCTCATCCTTTTGAAAGTATTTTGATTTGTGGCTATGAAAGTTTCCTTATGTACTATTCACACACATAAACAAAATGAATTCAAACCTCAGGCCTCTCTATCTTAAAGTAATATTTAATGTAAGGGGGCCTACTTGAGGGGCATATTTGACGGTGGGGTGAGTCTTTCTGGAGAAAAATTGTTGATATTGCCATTTCTCCGTCACAATGCCATTACACCTTAGCACACTAGATTTACCATCCCTCCCTCTCTCTCTCTCTCTCTCTCTCTCTCACTCTCTCTTTCTCTCTCTCTCTGCAATCTATTGTAGAAGTACAAACTATTACTTACTGGTTGCATCCTTTTTGGGAACTGGTTGTACAGGGATCTTTTGCCTCACAGGAAGCTGGAGGAGGTTGTGAATCACTGACAACTCCACTTTTGTGTCATGTTCTTCCTCCCGTCCTCCATCCAACCCACTCACCCTGGGCTGATAAGACTCAGAATGGGGCCAAGGCAGAGCATCTGAAGACTGGGGCTGTGGCTCCAGGCGAGTCCTGCTCTGTCTGTCTTTGATGGGTTCGGGTTGGGTTGGAGCCTGGGAGAGGGGCTGGGGCCGAGAGGGGCGACTAGGGTTGTGTAAATGATGGTGTCTCTGATGATATAATTGAGGCTGGGATTGTTGTTGGACTTGGGGCTGGATCTGAGCATGAGGATAGGGCACAGTCTGGTGAGACTGTAGCTGCTCCTGCTGGATAGGGTAAGGCCTTATCTGGGCCTGCACCTGCATCTGTGACTGGGGACGGTCAGGGTCAGGCTGGGCTAGGTAGTGTGAGGGTCTCTGGCTCTGGGCCTTTGAATGTTTCTGCTGTTTTGACGTTGCCTGGAACTGAGGGGGCTGTGGGGGGTTTCTGGCCTGACCTGTGGCCTGTGAGTGATTATCAGTCTCAGAGTAGATGGTACCCTCCAGTCTAGGTTGGGTATGTCCATCCAGAATCCTTCCAGGCCTCCCTCCTCTATGTGTCTGGCCTCTCTTGCGTGGTTCATAGTATTTCCTAGGTGTGATGCTGGAGTCGAGGGGCTCTCCTGCCCTCCACAACCCTCTGGTTGTCGCTCCTCCATTCCACTGCAAGACCTCCCCGAGCTGGCCCTCCAGCCGGCTCACACGCAGCGCCTGATTTTTCAGGGATTCCTGCAACCCTCTCAGGCCAACCAGCAGCTCATCACGCTGCACCTGAAGAGCAGCCAGCCTTTCCTCTTGGCTCTGGAGCTCCAGGGTGAGGTTGAAGAAGTCCTGACCAGGATCAGGCTTCTGTTTCTGAGTGTGGCGACGGTTCTCCCTCACATTCCTCTCAATTAAAGCCAGACGACCCTCCATCCGCTTACTCTTCTTCTCAAGTTTCCTACCCCACTCCCTGGGAAATAATCAACAGGGGGAAAATAGTGTTTACTTTCTGTATTATTGTTGTTGTCATATATTTTACAAAATCTAAAAAGCATCAATTTATTGAAATCTGAAATGTACCGCATATGTAATATTTCATACATTTCACAATACTTTGTAAATACAGTTTTGTCAGCAGGTTCCATTTTTAATTGTGGACAATATTAATATAAATATATTTTTGCTGCATAAGAAGAAATGGTGTCCAAAACCTGTTCTGTCAAACATAACTTCCCAAGCCCACAAAAGAACAGATGTTAGAAGGAAAAGCCGCCCACTCAAAAATTCCAAACGTTTTTTGCATTTACATTCTGTTCTTCTTACAGTAAACAACCAGCAGGGATTTGTCCAACATATAACAGCCATTATTATTTGTTCTCAAGCTCTAACCTGAGACTCTCTATTTCCTGTGTCATGCTGTGCTTGAAGTGTTCGAGGTCCTGTGACATGTGGTGCCAGTGGTCACTCAGGGCCTGAACACGACTCCCCAGCTCCCCTGAGGAGTTTCTGTTCTGGTTCAAGGCCAGCATGTCCAAACGGGCCTGGGTCAGTGCCTGGAACTGCTGAAACTGGCAGAAAAGAAAAGTCTTTTGACAAGCCTTTCTGCAGCTGTCCCGTAATTGAGTTGAATGTCAGGAAAATATTTGAATCCTCCAGAAGAAGAAAAAAACTCAGCTACCCCCAATATTTTTGCAAAGTGACTAATTATATACAGTATCTAGCTACCCTACAACGGTAGGACAGAGACAATGAAGTTTGAGGTTAAAACTCATTGCAAAAGTGCTTTGGAAGGTAATTATTAATCATTATCACATACCTTACGTACAACACATTACACAATACGTTTAAATATGTGATTTAAAGCTGGTTTAAACACATCAAATCGTGTGTGTGTAAACACATACACATGTATAGTAAGTAAACACAGCAGCTGCAGGGAGTCACGTTTTTGCAGGAGAATCAGAGAATTACTTATGATAGCCTATTTAAGCTGATTAAAGCTGGTGTACCACTAACTGTTCAGACAGTTTGAAAGATTTGAGAAAAATGTCAATGTAACAACATGATGATCCTAAAACGATCCAGCATAACACACGCAGCCTGATTCAAACCGACCTGCTCGTTGAGTCGTCGTAGTTTCTGGGACACAGGATCAACTCCCTGCACCTCAATCAGCTGCATTTGCAGGAGAAGGATGTGGACCAGAATCAGGGGCCAAGGGCTGAGCCTGAGGCTGCCCATGGTGCGATGGAGTTGGGATAGATGCAGCCGGGAGACTGGGTCCCTGCCTGGGTGCCTGGAGGTGAAGGAACAAACAGAAAAGAGACAGACATAGCTGAAAAGGGCTGGTCTTCATACACACTCTATACACACAATAAACAGACGCGCACGCACAAAATACACAAAAGCACACCCACAAGCTGGGACAACTTTCCATTTTCTACAACATCACTGGGGATCTCAGAGGGAATGCAGGAAATGGATTTAACAGGTAGTCAGCTTTTCTGTGCCTTTCTCTCACTCCTACACCAACGAACACAAAGACAAGAGGTAGAAACTGTTCAAAACAATGCACCGACTGAGGTCCGGGGTGTTTGTTAAGATGTACAGCAATGCAGGAGACTTCTAAATCTTTAAAAAAGTGTCCTTCTTGTTTTCTGTTTGTTCCTGTAACTGGATTGTCTGTTATTCATTAAAATCTTTCATTACCTTCCTGTAGGACAAATTATTACTGCTGGATATTATTATTAACGTTTGGTGGTCTTATTAAATATCACACTTCTCCATCAATTTAAGCACACGCTTTAATTTTTGTGTGCTTGCTAATGTAGTTTGGGTGTGCTGATAATGCAACAGTAAGTCTCATGATGCGTGGGCTGGAGGGGAAGCAGCCTGTACTTTCCTCTTCCTCCTGACTCAACTTGCAGGCAGATCTGGTTCTCTTCTTCTGCTTTCTCTTTGATTGGCCCAATTCAGGAATCATGCTGTTGATCCCTCCCTTCTGCTTTCTGCTCTTGACCAGGTTTCAGCACTTTGGCTTTGTTTACACTGGGCTTTAATATTCTTTATTGACTGCAACAATCTAACAATATGATTTTTGAAAATCAATGTAGATGCATTTGACTCTGTCAGTATCCAGTATGAGTCAGTGACAGTTTGGGAAGATTTCACTTGTGAAAGCCTGGTGGAAACCCAGTTTTCAGTTTCATTTTCATTATGACCACTCGCCACAGTCGGTTTCACTCTGTCAGCCTGGAAAACCCTGAACCACATGCAGCCCACAGGAGGACTGAACTTTGTTGGAAGCTTCATTGGGGCATGAAGGACTCTTGCTCTTGCCGTGTTTTTTAGAGGGCAGAGTTTTCTGACTTCAGTAATATTTCATCCCTTTGTGAAGAGAACAAGCATCCCAGATCCTGAAGCAGATTATATAAATCGGACAGCTTTGATAAAGGTTCCTGCTGCAGACATGGATGAGGAGACTCCACTGCTGAAAGGAAGACCACCATCACCTGAATCCAGGGTTGGAAACATTTCACTTATTTGAATTTGTGTTAAGATCTCATGAATAATTCATAGATTTACTCTGTGTTTGATAGATTTGATATGTACTGGACAGATGAGTTTGACAGTTTCACATAAGAAAGACTTATTTCAAGCCTCCCTATACGCACAGGCTAGCTGAGAGCTAAGAGCTATGTTTCCATATAAGAATCAGTGACACACTAAAAGACAAAAAAGGGGAAAACATAAATCTAATTTGCAGGATTTTAACAATGCTGTGGAAGTAATGAGAAGAGAAAGTTTAGAGAGTGCAGTATCCTGTTCGACAAACACAGTAGTGAAAGCATTGTCAGTCTTATAGGAAACTACCTGAGCTTGACTGAGCAGAAGTACTGAATCGCGAGACACTATCAAGCCACAGCATGTCAGCTCTGCTAAAGGTCTGCACTACACTGAGATTTCGGACCGTAAAATGTCCTGTTACTGTTAAATCTTTGCAGAATGCAAGCATTTTCTGCTGGAGTGAAGGCAACTGAGCAGTTTGACTCTTAGATCTTGTTAGATCAGCTGCAGAGAGTCCAGACCAGAGGTGGGAGGCGGTCTCAAGAACATCGTCCAAGATTACAAAAAGCAGATTAATTAAGAAGGTGCAATGATGATACACATAAGTAAGTGCAAAAAAAAGTTACAAACTTAGCCAAACTGAGGAAAAACTCAACTTATCGGCTTCAGGCATGAGTCAGGCTCACGTGCATTCAGCAGCGTGGACATCCTTCCTTCCTAAGTGACCAACAGTAACTCTAAGGGAGTTATACGGTCAGTCTAGGCTGAACAACATTTAATCAGCAGCGTCTCAGTGCTTGTATCAGTCAGCGTCGTCAGCACAACCAGGCCTTCAACATTCCACCTTATTTTGCAAGGAAGACTTTGGAATCATGACAAAACAAGAACTAACATCAAGGAACAGCAGGCATATTGCACACTGGAAAAACTTACTTACTGCTTTCAGTGGAGTGAAGCAGAACCAAAGTTACCTAAAAGTCAATTTAAACACCTACTGTCACATTTTGGAGCTTTCCCTTTTTATCTATCCTGCCAAAATATTGTAGATCACCTGCTCTCAAGCAGGCAGGACTGTGATGAGTTCATCCTGCCATGTTCTGCAGGTTCACTTTGAGTCAAACAAGAAACACAGCGCACAAACTACGTCTGTTTTCTAGAAGATTTCACTTGGAAATCTATGAGGCACCAAGTTCATATTCTTATGAATCTGTTCATCTATTCAACTATATTTAATTATGATCCCATTTACTTTCACTTCAAAACAGGATATTTTTATGAGAAAGCTGTGAGATCCCAAACTTCCCTTTGACACAAACACTGACACACAAAGTGTTTAACTGAGTCATAAATAGGATTTTTCTCCTTTTCAGTATCAGCTTCAGTGATTTCAGTAAAGTATCTATGCAGTTTATCCTCTAAGTTTTAACCTGTCCACATCCTCCCACCCCAGATCAACAACTCCAAACTGTTCCTGGCCGTCTTCTCGGCTGTCCTGGGGAACTTCAACTTTGGTTACTCCATGGTCTACTCGTCCCCGGTCCTGTCAAAGTTCAGGAGTCCCGATGCAGATCCCCGGCTGAGGATGGACACGGAGCAGGCTGCCTGGTTTGGCTCAATCTACACACTGGGGGCAGCAGCCGGAGGGCTGGGGGCCATGCTGCTGAACGACATGATTGGACGGAAACTGAGCATCATGATGTCAGGAGTGCCGTCAACTATTGGGTGGGTCTCAGTAACTACAAACAGCCACCAACCTGTAGTGGAATGTAACTGAGTGAAATTCAGTCGAGTACAGTGCTTAAGTACAATTTTGAGATACTTGCATTCAAGTATTTCTAAGTGTACTTTATACTTACACTCCACTACATTTTATTACTCCATTTATTACTCTTTATTACTCCACTAGATTATTTGACAGCTTAATTCACCAGTCCTACGCCCACACAGGTGTTTTAAATTACTCTAGCTGACTGGTCTTCTTGTCAGGTGGAGGTGTTCTGTGAATGACATGCCATCAAACTCTTTGAAGTAATAAGACTGATACCAGGGCGTCTCTCCCAATGGATACAGTACAAACAAAACCAAGGCAGGTGAAGGAGATGTCAGTCAAGTGCAGTACACGCCCACACAGTCATGAGAGGAGGTCTCATTCAGCAACAGGAGTGAAAACGCCTGCGTGGGTGGGCTAGAGTTGAGCAGCACCTTTAATATAAGTACGAAGTAAAAGTCACTTTATAAAATACTATACAATCTGCTAAACAGTATAATAAGCAGTTGGGTAGATTTGAGGGGGAATGAGGTGGGATACCACCCACCTTGTTAGCAAAAGGACCAAAATTAAAAAACTCCCATCTGTACATATGTATCGTAGATACATGCTGCTTGGAGGGGCTGTGGACCTGTGGATGCTCCACGTGGGCCGTTTCCTCACAGGCTTTGCCGGGGGGATGACTGCAGCATCCATTCCTGTAGGTTACAAAAACTCGTTTTACTTATTTATATAAGTTTTCCGTTTTTTTTGTCCCAAAAACATCCTTATTCTTTGTGGATGTAGAGAGAGTTTGGTGTGACATGCACATGCTCATGTGACTGAATGGGTGTTTTTTTGTGTGTGTCTTTATTGCACAGGTTTATATCTCAGAGATCTCACACAAAAAAGTGAGAGGAGGTCTGGGCTCCTGCCCTCAGATCACTGCTGTGTTTGGCGCCCTGACCCTGTACGCTCTGGGTAGGAACAAACGAGTACTGCTGCATAAACACTAATGAACAATACCTTTTCTGTATACAACCCTGATTCCAAAAAAGTAGTAAAAGAATGCAATTACCTGCGCTTGTGAACGACTGAGCCTTTCAAGGATGCCCCTTTCCAGAATGCAATGTGGCCACGAGACAAGTGGCATTTGACTCTAACTAATGTCAGTATCATGTGTGATGTGCAGGTCTGGTGGTAGATTGGCGGTGGTTGGCAGTGGCAGGGGAGCTGCCAGCTGTGCTGATGGTTGTGCTGCTGGTATTCATGCCCCGCTCCCCCAGGAGGCTCCTCTCTCTAGGCAGACAGCAGGAGGCTGAGAAGGCCCTCCGCTGGCTGAGGGGCAAACACTACGATACGCACGCCGAGCTGCTTGCCATCCAAGTATGAGGCACATAAGTGCTGTAATGTGTTTCTAATAACTTAAGCAGGCAGTGACCAGTTGGGTTAAAGAAGTTAGCTAAATAGAAACTCTGATGTAAGTTTAAAGGATGAGACAGGTGAGGTTTTAAGGTAACACCTTTGACTTCAGTGGTATACATGTTAGATGCAAAGGCCTTTTAGTTTTTTAAATAAATATGAAGTAATACACACACACACTTTTATGTGTTTATCTATGTGTCTACCAATACAGCACAGCATCAACACACAGGGTAGAGTCACGTGGTCACAGCTGGCCACACCCATCTTCTACCGGCCAATCATCATCTCAGTGGTGATGCGTTTCCTGCAGCAGATGACGGGCATCACGCCCATCCTGGTCTACCTGGAGCCCATCTTTTCTCAAAGCAAAGTCTCCCTGGCGCCCAGGTTGGACCTCTGTTCTATTTATCTATATGTATCATTTGTGTATTTATTGATTTACTGACCCGTCCTGGTTGTGCATCTGTCAGGTACGATGCTGCTCTTGTGGGTGCAGTCCGCCTCTTTTCTGTTGCCATAGCAGCCCTTTTAATGGACAGGGCAGGACGCAAAGCCCTGCTGTACACGTCGAGCATGCTGATGTTCCTGTCTGCCCTGACTCTCACCATGATCTCCCACACCACAGCCTGCCCTCCAGGCCCTGCCCCTCCTAATGTCACTGTGAGTCTGGACTACAGCTCCCATAGTGACACAGGAAACACTGCGGCAGGCATCATTCCTCTCATCAGCACCATGGTGTTTATATTTGGTGAGTGTTGCAAGCAGCTCATTTAACTGAACATGCATTCTTTACCTTTGTTTTTTGCCATGCTAGCAGCACAGCTCTGCGGACAGCAGTGTCAAACAGTCAGTCCACCACTTTGGACCAAGTTGAAATATCTCAACAACCATTGGATGGATTGCTATGAAATTTGCCTCAGATATTTAAGCCCCATGCAGGATGACTTGTAATAACTTTGGTGATCCCCTGATCCCCTTGTTTGTTGGGCAAATATTTGATGACTTGTCACGCACTTTGCTATAAATTACCTTCTGTCTTGTTCCAACAGGTTAAAGACTGTTATGTCCTCAGGTCATTTTGTTATACTTGGCTCTCGAAGCATGATTAACCGCTGTTTATTATATGCCAACATCAATCTCCTCATGCACATAAAACCCGGCGTTTTGGCTTGTTTAGTTAAATTGGTTTCAGTTGAGTCTGTATTCTCACGCTTTACTTGATTTGGAAAACTTTGTAGATGTTACAGTGTGGGTATATTTTGCTACTTAGATTCAAGGATATTGATAACAAATCATTTTAATGTCTTTCTTATACGACATGGTTATTTTCATTTAAGCTAATGTACCACAGTCTGACAAACCGTATGTCGTTTTGTGCTCTTATTGTGCACAAAACGTTTGTGATATCATTCGCTTTTTTATGAGCTGTTTGCTTTGTAAACGCATTGTTGGTTGTCTCCTAGGATACGCCATGGGATGGGGTCCAATCACGTGGTTGCTGATGTCAGAGGTGTTGCCACTGGTTGCCAGGGGCGTGGCGTCGGGTTTATGTGTCACTGTCAGCTGGTTGACGGCATTCATGCTCACACACGCCTTCACACACCTGGTGGACAGGTACGGCCTGTACGTGCCTTACCTGTGTTTTACGGTGGTGTGTGTGCTCTGTTTGCTGTTCAACGCTGTGTGCATCCCAGAGACTCGCAACCGCTCACTGGAGGAAATTGAGAACTATTTCAGGACAGGACGCACGTTCACCATCAACCGGAGTAATTCCACTCGAGCTGAAGCCTAAAGATGCCTTTTATCTGACAACAAGTTATTCCCATGATGTGCGTCTAAAACATGGCTACTGTAACTGTTGTAACAATCAGTACTAAGGGCCGAAGAATGGACGCTGTATGTTGAGCAGAGTATAAGCCCTCTGAGGGAAGGACTAGAATAGTTACTGAGCACAGATGGGCCAATGTAAATCAAAGATCACTAAGGCTGAGTTCAGCAGATAAAACACAAGCTGGGACGCTGTGTAAAACACAAAGAAAACAGAATAACTGGTTCATCTTTTCTGACTACTACTACTAATACTTAATTTAAAACAGCACAAAGACAACATGTTTAATGTTTGACCTCATCAGCTTAATTGATTTTTGTTAATATATGCTTATGCTGAATTTGATGCAGCAACACGTTTCAAACATGTTGGGACAGGAGCAGCAAAAGACGTTGCGGGGTGCTCCAAAAACACCTGTTTGGAACATTCCACAGGTAAACAGGTTCATTGGTAACAGGTGACAGTATCGTGATTAGGTATGAAAGGGGCGCCCTGGAAAGGCTCAGTCATTCACAAGTGAGGATGGAGCGAGCTTCACCACTTCATGAACATATGATTGTATAAAGGAGATTACTACATGGACTCAGGAACACTTCATAAAGCTGTTGTCGGCAGACACAGTTCATTTGCAAATGACTGCATTCTGTTTTTATTTAGTTACACAGCGTCCCAACTTTTTTAGAATTGTGGTTGTATCATAGTTATGCAAAACACACCCTTCCCGAATGGCTTGCAGGTTATATATCATATGTCACACACACCTCAGACATAGTTTGGGTTGGTTTAAACATCACACATTCAGTGCAGCCATGGGGTTAGCACAATAATACACACTGAAAGCCATGTGCACTGTCTACTACAGTACATACTTCACAAATATCCAGTTAAATTTTACTTTTGCTGACGGCAGTTATTACCTAGTCTGCTTAGCTGTCTGTCACACTGGCTGTCTACACCATTCCATCCAATATTTCTGTTCATGTTGTATTCATACATTTAACAGACTAAATGTGAACACAACACTGCACAAGCTACTCTGAACTAAAAACTATCACAGACGGTCTCTCTGTGCACACACCATGATTAGTTCTGTGTAGAATAAAAACAACTTATTAGTTTTTGAGTTCAGAGAAACAAATAAATCTAGATAAACTTCATGATCTCTGAGAGGCGCAATGCGAGAAGTTACATCTGTTAATAATTTGTTATCAATTAGTTTTTGAAGGATCAACAAACTGTCTACTTGAATTTCTTTTAATCACACTGTATATGTTACATTGATTGACAACAGACTTCAAAACATCAACTACATTGTCTAAATATATGTACAATATATAAAGCGAATAGTGAAATATTCTAATAAGGTAATTCACCGTGTGCACAAACGGGTCGCCAGGAGTCTGGGAAAAGAAAAAAAACAACTGGTTCATCATCTTCTCTGGCCATAAAAGAGCGGATGGGAAGTAATGTCACTAGCACACGCTGGTGGCTCAGCAGGCCAGGTCACATGCCGCAGTGTGTTCTCGGTGTCGTAGGTTTGAGTCTGACTCACAGCCAATGATGCACATTGCTGCCACCTCACCCTCTGAGCCCTCTGGTCACAGCACAGGATTCATCTTTGTGTAGCTCAATCACAGCAGTTAGCTGGTGTACAGTTGGACTTTGGAGAGAGATGTGTGTCCTTTCTATCACACTGAACTCTCTTTACCAACATACAAAAAAACAAACTAGAAACCCTTTTTATTGAGAATGAAATATTATACTAGAGAGCAGAAAATAAAAGACAGTTCCAAGTGTTCTTGGATAATATAAATATACACCTTCATAAAATGTCACTGTCAGGTGTTTCTGTTATTCTGTCCAACCTGTCAACAGATGTTACTTCAGAGTGTGAAGGGACATATCCAAAAAGGCAGATTGTGCCAGTGTTATGCAACTCTGCACAGTGTGAAATTGACATGCCAAATTTTACCAAAGAAGGTATGACAACTTGTGGAGACTCGCCTTCTTTAAGGGGATAAAAAAAAGTCCCCATAACATAAGTAATTAAATTTTAGGGTATAGTTAGGTTTAGGTTAAGGTTAGGGTAAGGGTAAGAGTTAGGCAAGTAGCAGGTATGGATATGGTTGGGGTAAGTCTCCAGGAAAGGTCTATGTAATAGACCTTAATGGATAATGATTAATGGATGATTAATGATCAAACATACATGGTGTTGCCACTCCAGCAGCAATGGATGGGGTTGGTTAGGTAATGCTTCACAGATCTAAAACAGTCAAATAATTTGTCTCTTGGTCAAAGATTTGGTCCCAGTCGGCTGTCCTGTGTCTGGTGCAGTTCTATCGCCGCTTAACTGACATTGTCACATCTGCCATTTTGTCAGCCACTTACAGGCATCTGCTCCGCGAAGGTCAACTTGCTGCTAACCAAGCTAGCCACAACATTGACAGTCTGGAGATAATGTGTTGCTAAAACAACATTAGCTAAGTGGCATTTTAACTGTTGAATTACTGTTGGGATGTATTTTACTCTTTTTACTTTGGCTCTTTCAGTCTGGCCAAAGCTAATGGAAAGACTTTGGCACTCCGTCGAACTTGTTCGTCACATCAGGAAACCATTAATCAGCTTGTTAGAGATGACACATTGCTGGAATAATTGGTCACTTGAAGTGATATCAGCAGGTTACAGCCATACCACACACACATACCACTGAATGAGACACGCTGCTATGGCAGATATGCATCTCGTAAAAGTGATTATACCTGTATGTGCAGTGGTGCAGGTGAGGTGTTTTTGTCAGGCCGACATCAAATAATCAGTTTTGTGCGAGAATTTTCTTACATATATCCTTTTTTGTTTTTGTTTTTTTTGCTGATTTATTTCTTTGCTCTTGTTTTTTTAAGAATACCAGATTGCTAAGCTCCAGTCACACAAAGAGTTATTAAAAGATCCTCTTGAGTGTGGTTTAATTATTTAACTGGTGTACATGCAAAACGTGCAACCATTCAAACAAAACACGATTTGATTGTCATGCCTCCATATCAAAGGGTATTGATAGACAGGTAACAGGTGCATAGATTAACAGCCAGGTAGAATGAGAGGCAGACAGCCAAGACAGCAGGTAGACTGAGCCGCTCTCATACAGTAGCATTTAACTTCAATTCATGCAGTACTTATAGCTGCTGAGTCAGAGTCTATTTTTGTATTTATGATTATACCCACCTCCTTCTGTCTTTCCCCTCCTTCTGTCCATCGTTTCCTCCTACCTCACCACCTGCCTGCTGCCTTCAGCGAGCGACTTGTTTGTCGTCTCAAAGTGTTTTCATCACTGTCGAGAAACACGCATAAAATCATTACATCATATTATTAAAATGAGTTGTTATGATTGTGTCTTTGCCCACTGGGGTCAGGGAAGAGTCAAACAAATGAATGAAATGCTGAGATATAGGCCTGATGTATATTTTTTTAAACAGTTTTCTTCCACCCCTTAAAATCAAGAAAGTCTAGCGACCCCTAGTTGGGGACGGGACCCCCAGCTTGGGAACCCTTGGGCACGTAATGTGATCACCAATCAACAGAGATCAATTCTCCACCATTATAAGATCCTCCACTCCCCACCCAACAAAAACAAAACAATAAAAGAGAAGAAAAGTTTTCTCTGCCTTAAATAACAAGGTGTGCTGCAGGGCTCAATCCTAGGACCACTTCAACAATTATAAGTAAGCTATAATTGAAAGTTGAAATCAAAGAGTAGCTTTGAGGCTTCGGTCATCTTTATTGTATCTGCTTGAATGAGTGGTTATCTAAGCTTAGTAATAGTCCACATGAACAGTCTCTTCTACTTTTTATTTCATTTTATTTGACCTGTTATTGGTATTTTTATGTGTACCTGTGGTCTCAAAACTGCCATGTGGATGGAGTTGAATATCATTACTATTTTTAAATGTTTCATTTCTGTTAGTGGCACGAACAGAAATGTGTTTCTGTGGAGTTTCCCATCTCTTCAATAGAAATAATTGGATATGGAAAATGGATGACCTGTTATTTTCAGCGTGTGCATTACCATCATCATTAACGTTGTGTCAATGCTATTAAGGAGAGAAGGGATCAGCCCCTGCTCTGTAATCACTGAAAAATGTCCCAGTTTATACAAGACATTTTAGCACACAGACACACACAGGCCTCAGTCTTTTTATGGAATGTAAAATTGAGATGTTAAGGATTGGTCTACTCTCTGGAATGCTGTTCATCAGGCCTATCGAAACACACACACTCACACACACACACACACACACACACACACACACACACACACACACACACACACACTACCACCTCACCCACTTGACATCATAAGCAGAGGCAACACCCCACACTGACACCCAACTGAGGTGCTTTGGGAGGTAGGGAACTTTGGAAAAGAAGATGTCTTTGTTATCTAAAATGTGTGTGTGTGTATGTGTGTGTATGAGATGCTGAGATATTTTAAGATGAAACTGTAATCTGTCATATTCACCACCAACACACAAAGAAACTCTATTTATTGAGGGTCAGGAATCAAAATATGTTGTAGAAACAGAGCATAATACATTTGGAAACTTTGGGATATTAATTACAGAAAATGAATAATAAAAACTCCTCATGGTTTTGAATGTGTGTATGTTTGACATTAGTCTGTAATTCTAAAAGGTGAGCAGGGTTGATGCAGTCAGCCTTTAGGAACGGGCTCACCAGGGTCATTGATTCAAATCCCCACACATGATAGAAATTAAACTTATTTTCTTGCCTGCCCCATCATACCTGTAAGTTGTGCTTATTCAAGGTACTCACCTCTCAGCAGTACTCTGTGATCCAGTGACCAACAGTAGAAAAATGTGGTTGAACTGGCCTACTCCCAGCTGACTGAAAGAAAACGCTGATCTTCCCAGATATCTTTTGAGCTGAAATGCAATGACATCAATACAAGAAAAAAGGTTTGTATATTGCAAATAGAATAAAACGTGCCATGTTCGTAGTGGAAAATGCCGTCATATCGTGCCGTCGTACTTTAGCCAAAATCACTAGTAGGCTGTTGTCTACAACTGTCAAATGATTGGTCAGATTTTTACACACTGTAAGCCCTTTGTGTGGTCGTGTATTAATGATTTATTTCCATAATGTTTGTTTGCAGCCTCATAATAAACAAAAGTTTAAAAAGAGCCTCAAACATCTAGCCAGCCTTTATGGAATAGTTTAACTTAGGCTGACTCACTTTTTGCTTGTGAGTTAAATGGGAAACCTGATACCACTCCATCTATCCACTCTGTCTGTCTGGTGTAAGTGTACAGCCCGCAGCTGATAGCATAGATCAGCACTAAGAGTGGAAACAGGTGGAAACCACAGTTGGAAGCCTGGCAGCTGGTTCAAGCCAAAAAAAAAAATAGCTGAAACTAATTATTCTTTCAGCATGCTGGTGTTTGTACAAATGAAACAAATGACCGGTAACATGTTGATCAGTGAGCTTCAGAGGTGCAGGTAGGTGGATGTTGTTACCTTTGGACAGAGGCAGGCTAGCTGTTTCCCCCTGTTCCCAGTCGTTATGCTAAGCTAAGCTAATGGCCTGCTTTACTAACAAACATATACGTCTTCTTCTAATCAAATTTTTGGCAAGAAAGCAAATCATTTTCCCAAAATGCTGAACTTTTGCTTAAAACAAGGTTTTTTACGTCAGGATCCCTGTTCATACTCACGCACAACAGCTCCAAAGCCTTTGTGGATGAGGATTCTTGGGACAAAATCTTATTCAAACGCATGTTTGCTCCAACGTGTTTCTGTTCTGGATGCTAGAAATGCAGATCAGCTCTCAGGACTTCAGTCTTTTCACCTGAAGACAGATGAGTGTGGACATGTTCAGATTCTGAATATTTAGCTCCGGATCAATCATTTATTTCAATGTATCCAGGCATTTCCTCTTCCAGCACATAGGTGGAGTTAGTTCAAAATGTAATTGATCTAGTGGGGAGTTTTTGTGTGGGGGGATGATAAAACGTTCAGTGTATGTTAATGTGTAAACTTGTCGCTCAAACTTGGCTGATGGCCCTCAGGTCATATTTTGTTACAAAAACTGTGATAACCTCAAGTCTTTGTTAAGTCTTATAGACTGCGGTAGGAATACAAAGTATCAGGAGGCAAACTGGTTATTCTCACTTAACAGAGTGACACACACACACACACACACACACACACACACACACACACGCACACACACACACACACACCCTCAATAATCTCCCAGAAACAAAGCACAAGTTAAAAAGACCAGAACAGCTTTTGAAAGATACACCGAAACACACTGAGTGACTCATTCCCTCTGCATATTCATGTCTTTGTTGATGAGGGCGGCGCTGTGGGTGTGTCCAGGGAGAGGCTTGTAGAGGTAGAGGAGAGACAGGTGGACCCGTCAGCTACAACGTCTGGACTCTACATCAACAGCAGCTTACACACACCTCTGCATATTGACTGCAACGCCCGGCGAAGGTAAGGCTGTGTGAATATGAAAATGAGAATTTGGAGTTAATATTTATGTCTGTGAGGTTTGACCTTTGTGCCACACAGACATATGGCGAGATGACTTAAATGTTTAGCTGTATGAAAAAACAAAAAGAAGCAGAAATACTGAATAGTCATGTCTTGCTTTAAATCTCACATTAAATCACTGATAGTGACTGTGACCTAAATCTGTTATCTTTTACTGTTGGAGCGTGAGCACACACAGCAGGTTTCATGGGCTCCGGCTCAGCCTGAAGGAGCGTTTCAGGGTGCAATTTTAATGTTAGTGTTTAGTCATGGTCACTTTTAGGTCTTAGATCATTTTCATCCTCTTTCTTGATGTTTCTTTTTGTTAGTTTTTATCAATGGTGTTTTTGGGATTTGAGATTTTTTTGGACAATACGCACAGGCCGTGGGTGTAGCCCAGGGTCCATACAGCTGTCCACATAGTCCAGCTGTGGTTCAGTGGTTTAGACTCTGGTATGTCAAGGCCTGAAGTCAACTTGTCGTTCAGCTGAATTACTTGTGTGGGTGCATTCTGATCTGACCTCCAATCAGCCAAAATATACAGAAAAATCTGAGAAAACAATGGATCTAATGTTGTATTGTGCAGATTAATAGATATTGTTGTAGTGCAATTTAAAGTTTCTATAGTTTCCTTTAGCTTGATACATGTCAGCTGAGTGGGAGTCTGGGTCTTGATGGTTGCAGTAGCAGCCATAGAGCAGTGGGATCAGTGGAAACTGGAGATGTGACAATGAGAAACACTTTGGATGAAATGTGTTTACCATATACTGCTGGTTAGATTGTCTGATGCTGTCAGATTTAGAGAAAAACGTTTAGCTTTCTAGTTAACCTGATCAGTTGAGATGCCATCGCTTACATAAAAGCAATGACATGATTGCGGTGCTGACACAATGAGATCTGATTCAATAGGTCGGGTTTATCCTTATAGTACAGTCACATACATAAAAATGAAGAGCTATAGTCATAAGAACAGCACAACTAAAAACTTGATTTAATAACTTCAAGGCCTGAATGTGCTTTATAGTTTTAACATCATATAATATGTTATTGTGAAGCTTAAAATGAATTAATACGTGCAGCAAATGTATTATACTAGTAAGTATTTTAATTTCTGAGTCTTTACTTTGGGGGGATTTTCCTGCGCATTTTGGCTGACTGGGGGTCAGATCAGATCAAGGTGTTACCGAAAATCAGGCACAGAACTACTGGAAAAAAAATGATGTCAAACTTGCTCTGAATGTGTTAAATATTCTCGTAACAGCAGCTTGATTAACTCTGTGTCTGTCTCTGAAGTGATAAGTGATTAACTGGGTAATTTCCACTTTCAAATTACCCCCTTGCTTTGTCAGCTGATCATTAAATATCATCATGAAAGCAGACAGCTAACATTCCTCTCTCTCCCACACACGCAGAGTCAGGTTTTACCGGCACAGATGCAGCATACAGTGAGGCCACACCTATGGCTCAGATGTGTCTCAGGGTGTCAACAAACAAGTTTCACTGAGCTCAACAGATGAGTTTCCCGGCCATCTTAGCCACAGTGGGAAATCACCAGTTTAAAAGCTGATATTATAAAATGGTAACAACAGGAAATCACCCAAAGTTTAGTTTGTCGACAGATTAAGATGGCTGAGAGGTTACAAGTGGTTCAGTAACTGGGCCAGTTTTTCACGATCAGTCGCACCCAGTTCTTCCTGTGTGAATCCACTCTCAGGCACCTGCCTCGGTGATGAAGCGTCAGAGAAAGCAAACTGACCTGAGGTCATGTGCCCTGGCCCTCTCTCACACAGCATGTGGTGTTTGATCAGCAGCCTCTATCTTTCCCCCTTTGTGGATTTAAAGTATCTCTGTAATGTGATAAATACATTTTTCTTGATCTGCACCCTGTTGCTGCCTCCATCAGCAGCCTTATGTCCCCTCTGATGAGAGAAACACCACCACATGGACATATCTCTCAATCTGACTATCTATATGTATTGTTTTTTTTTCTCTCATTTGTTCAGTTCATTTTTCACATATCTTAGGGTTCTTGAACACACCGTGAATGTTGCAGCCACTTTGCAGAGTTTCTCTTAGCATTTGTTTTTTTCCCCACTAGCAGGGATAAAAAGAAAAATATGTCATGTAAACTAATACTCCTCAAGAAAAGGAAAGAACCTGAGAGAACTTTACTTGACTAACCTGAACCAAACACGCCCCAAACTTTCTAATTAAAGATGTAGCGGCTAGTTACAACACAGTGGAACAGAGTCAAAGAGTGACAGAGCAACTCAGCCAGTTATTCTACATCAGCGCTCCTGCCCTGACAGCCAGCTTCTTCTGCAGCTCCTTATCAAAACACACGTGTGTGTTTGCTACAGACAGTCATACTGGAAGGAATGGACCTTAAAGCTGTGAAGAGACACAGAAGCAAATTTTGAAAGATAGATTTCAGTTAACATCTACGCCCTTTTGGGATTTTTAGAGTTTTTGAGGTGATTATCTTTTTTCCATTTATATTAAGTCATCACTTTCAACTGTCATTCACTCAACACGTCAGATGAGCTCACTGGACAGATTTCAGATCTGTGGAGCAGTTTAGTCTGCAGTGACACACCCTCAGTCTGTGGCACAGAGAGAGAAGCATGCAGCTCGGGCGCATTCCTGCACCGACATATGGGTGTATGCAGGCCCTGTGTGTGTGTGTGTGTGTGTGTGTGTGTGTGTGTGTGAGAGAGAGAGAGAGAGAGAGAGAGAGAGAGAGAGAGAGAGAGAGATACACAATGGCAAAGCAGTCTGTCATCTTCAAGTGGAAACTGCAATGACAAGTGATGAACTATGGTTTCAACTCAGTGCATGTAATGAATGGCTGGAGCAAAGCACGTGTTAGTGCGATCGTATAGGTGAGAAAGAGAAAGAAACTGAGATTTACAGCGTATGTACAGAGAGGATGCAACATGATAATCAAGCTAGGGTGTGTACTCTGTGTGTGGGGGTGCATTTGTGAATTAGTGAAGACATTTTTGGAAAGTGAAGACATTTTGGAGAGTCCTAAGAACGTTAAAGGGCAGTTTGAAAGGTCAGATTTGGTTTTAAGAGTAAGTTCCACTTAGGTTTAGGCTTAGGGTCAGACATAAGGGGCTACAGAAGGCATTATGTCAGGTGTCCTCACAAGGATAGAAGTATGAGGTTGTGCATGCGTGAGGGACAAAGGATGCTTAGTCATGCTGAGTTTGTATGCAAAGAGAAACACAATGACAGTAAGGAGACAAAAGAATTAGACTTTTTCGTTTCCTGTATGAGATCATTATATAAAACTGGTCACATGACTTTTGTGTTTCAATGGGCCTAAAAACCAGGCAGACAACAGCAAGAGAGCAGGCGAGCGGCAGCCAATGAAGCCAGCTCTGTCAGGGCCTGTGTTAAGGTGTGAAGTTACTGAACAGTTTATGGATCTTTAAGTACATAAAATGCATCATATTTTACCTACATTCTACACAGTGCTGCAGTCATGAAATAACCAAGTGAATCCATCAAAATCTCACAAAATGAAGTGCCCGAGACTCAAAACCACACTTGAGAAAATGTGCTTTGCTACTTTCAAGCTCCATTTACAATAATAATAAAACAGAGGGACAGAAAATTAGTTCTATGCTCTACTGTGACCCATATAGTTGACTAATTATCAAGTTTTAACGAGACAGCTTTTGGTCATTTGTGGGTCGGATTGGTCTCACATGACAAGAGCACTAATTATGTTTTAATGAGGCCACGTCGCACTCTTTGCCTCATCTCAGTCCTGAGCTGCAGCGTAATAACAGTAATTGCTGTAGATCTTCTGGACTGACATCACAGACATTCAACCGTGAATTTGACCTTTAATCAAACTTAATTCATGTTTACCTTCGTTCTCTCTCTCACTGACGGCCCATCCTCTGTTTTCGGCTGCATTCTGTGGATGATCTGTCTCGTGGCTCACTTGTCCCCTTTAGCTATGTGAGTGGAGCGTTTTAGCATGCCAGCAGTGTGGTTTAGTCATAGAAATGTAGCATGTTGAAGTTCTACATGCCAGTGTGGGAAGAAGGAAGCAACCAGAGACTGACCACACCGATCTTTGACATGCAAATTACTTACAGTACATGCAGTTTATACGTGTAGTTTGGAAATTTAAATATACGTTGATCGAGCATGATTACTAATGGATGTCTTTGACTTTATTGCAAATGAGAATACCTCAGATACATTTACATCTTCTGATCTGTTAAACTGTATTACTTTACTGACCAAGGAATTAACATTTTTATGAATCTTTCACAAGAGTCAGCCTTAACGATATAACCCTTAAGGTATTCAGTGTATGTAGCTCTCTATATAGTAGATTTCATTGTTGGTGGCGGGGTCCGCCATTCTGCAGGAGATTAACAGGAAACAATGCAGCATGTAAACCAGCAGAATTGCTTTTTCTAACATTTTGTCTCAATACCAGCGTCACTGTTTATGTTTATGTTACTATTATATATGTAATAATTCACAAGGCAACAGCGTTTAGCTGTTTCTTTCTTTCTCTGGAGTTTTGTCACATCATTTAAAGAAAGCTGTATACAAAGTTTACAACTAATATTACGGTCATACTAACAAACAGAGGTGTGTCTTTTCATGGGTGATGACAGGTGTGTCAGTGGGCTTGAATCTATCAGTGCGAACAGACAAAGAGGTTAAAAAAAAGTCCTTTGGGTGAACCACCACGCTCGAAACATGTCAGTTGTCACACCCCAGACAGAGTCCCACCCAGGCATCTCCCTCCAGGGCTTCTGACAAGAAACATCCACACAATGCAGTATAAATATCCTGAGCTGACAGCTATCTGCTTGCCAGAGATGAAAGACATCTTTGACAGAGGCTGACAGACGTTTAGCTCCATCAGTCAGGCTTTGGCTCTACCTGGTGGTAGAAAGCAGCATCACATTTGCCTCATGAAGATGGGAGAGGGGCTGGGAATGTGTTTTTACAGCTTTAAGGCAGGTCTTAGGTCTGTTTCATTGTTACTGCACATTTTGTAACAATCCTGCTCTCTCTCTGTAGCACAATGAGTGCAGATGGAAAAAAAGAACCACCTCCTTATGTCATACCAGGTAAACCCAAGCACAGCACACACATAAACACACACATACCATCATCAACAAGATCAGATTGGCTCATTAACTCCATCTTGTCTTTGTCTCACCTCCTGATTTTCCTTTCTTTCATTTTCTTTCATCTTTCTCTGGTCCAGTAGAAGGTCAGGGGGGGGATGGAGTGAAGGTTTACCACCTCCACACCCCATTCACACCTCCCACCACACAGGAAAGCTCCAGTGTCACGCCAGGTAAACTCACACGATGATGATCTCAGAGAAAACACATGTCCAAAACCTTTGCCACAGTTTATTCTAGTGCATGGTTAATTAACTTTCCCATTCCCTTCTTGTCTTCTCCTCCCCTTCATCATTCTGCCTCCCCTGTCTCTCCTCCTCTCTACCTCCATCAGTGTACACCAGCGGAGGAGGCGCCTTTGGTTCAGGTCTGGACTCTGGAGACGGCAAAAGGAAGTTTGTGAGCTACGACACGGCACTGGGGAGCACTCCTGGCATGACAACCTGTGCTTCCTGCCAGCAGCAAGTCATGACCAACGTCACCTACAAAGCAGGGACATACGCCTGGCTGATGTGCTTACTCTTCATCTGCTGCGGGTGAGTGTGTGCTAGAGGATGCTAGTTATAGTTGGCATGGCCACACTAACCTGCCTGGTGGCTCCAGGTGCATACAGTACATATATGCAGACCAGAGACCACCCAGTACAGACCCAACACAAGGCCATTCATCAGTTAATAATGCAGTTAATCCAGAGGTTTCTGGGCCTCAGAGGAGTTGCCTGATTGGAACTTATTCAATGTGAATGTAGTGTACGGGGACTGTGTCTGGTGGCCGGTTCGATCCCCGGGTCGGGCGGGGCCTTTCTGTGTGAAGTTTGCATGTTCTTCCCGTGCTTGCGTGGGTTCTCTCCGGGCACTCCGGCTTCTTCCCACAGACCAAAAACATGCTCATTAGGTTAATTGGTGACTTAAAATTGTCCTTAGGTGTGAATGTGAGAGTGAATGGTTGTCTGTTTTTGTATGTTGCCCTGCAATCGACTGGCGACTGGCTCAGGGTGTACCCCGCCTCTCGCCCGTTGACAGCTGGGATAGGCTCCAGCCCCCCCGCAACCCATTTTCGGGGTATAGAAAATGGATGGATGGATGGATGGGACTGTGTCTCTAACCTCACCAAAAAGATCTTAAAGAGTGCAAGGTGGCACTGTCAAGTCTGAAGAGTCAAATGTGGATGCACCAAGTTGAAACAGACACTGGGACAAGAGTGTGGTTTATAGAATATATAGAAAATTATACCTTGCAGTTTTACACCTGCACAGAAAGCATTTTACTGGACCATCAGAGAACACTATGGGAGCTAATTCAGGACTTAATTAAAATGATAATTTGAACTTGAAAATGAAAATGTCATTCCACGATAGCAGTATTATTTTCCACTTGTGTATGTGTAATTTGGATCAAAATTAAAATAGAAATGCAATAATCCAATTCTCATTTTTACTTAGTGTAGTGGATGAATATGTGGTTAAAGACATTACTTATGAAAATATTTTAGTGTGTCAAATTAAGGGTCTAATGATAGAAGGTGTAACATGTAACTACAAAGCCCTGGAACAAAGTTGTGATTTCTGGCTGTATAAAATGCAGTTTGCTTTAATTTCATTTAACCAGTGTTTGTTGTTAAGGGACTGTATGAGAATTTTAAGGTCTGTGAATGTGAAGATTGACTTTGAATTTCATTCATCCCTCATGAGATTCATCACAAAAAAGGACATTGAGGTGTGTTTGGCCACATGCAGAGGACAACACAGTCCAGAGGATGGTGCACAGAAAATATAAATAACACTCGGGAGGATCTTGCATGGCACTAACTATGTGTGTGTGTGTGTGTGTGTGTGTGTGTGTGTGTTGCAGGTTAGTGCTGTGCTGCTGCCTGATTCCTTTCTTCATGAAAAACTTCAAGGATGCGTACCACACCTGCCCCCGCTGCAACAGAGTCCTGCACGTCGAGAAGAAAAAATGCTGTAAATGACAAACATGAGGGCACAGATGGACCCATAGAAATCTGAAATAACATTCTGCTACCGTTGTCTGTGTTTGGGATGTAGCTTATTTCTATGGATGAGCCATTGCATTAGCTTAGGCTGAGACAACCATCATATTATTAGCAAACAGACTGGGAGTGATTGTGTTGTCAGAGCTTTCAAAGCTCTGGCAGGCTAAATCAAGCACAGCCCATGCACTTTTTGGGAGCTGTTTTATTTTTGTCCCATTCCAGCAGAAAAAAACTTTCTCTATTGCCCTACTCACAAACTTCTGCATATATTATGTTGTTATAATGAAGGCTTGTACATAAACTTTGTCAAATACTTTGTCTCAAGGGATTGTTCATTTGAAACTTAAAGAGGCGAGCTGTCCGTTTGAAGGGATTGCCACAGCTTTTGAATAAATTACAGCACTGTAAAACAAGCCAGCACAATAGTGACTTAAACCAGAACAGGGAGAAAGAATTAGAGTATTTGCTCATCTGCATTTACTGCACAGTGAACTCGTGTTGGCATTGTTTTGCAACACTCCAGAATGAAATTAGACCAGTGTGGCTCCCTTGTGTTATATTTATATGCTGCCGGCCGTGAAATTACTAATATAAATCTTATATGAAGGGATGAAGGGAAACCTGAGAACGCAGTACGTTCAAAGAAAAGCTTTTAGTATGTACAACAGCAGCAGCAGCTGGCTGGAAATGTAACTATGATCGTGTGAATCTTAACCTCCAAACAAAAATGAGTCGTGTGAATTCATTATGCTACGCTGTGATGTGACGAGGTCACTGGCTGTCCACGCCATCAGCACGCGTTGATGGAGCCACTGATCAAGACACATCTTCCTCTGTGCCGAGCTAACATCTACAGGTATCAGTCAGACAATATATTCCGGTCTGATTGCTTTTTTTTGTTCCTGCTCCATAATATAATAAGAGCGCATAAGAGAAAGCAGGCAAAATGTTGTTTTGAGGGACATGATTCCTCCTCATTTCCTCTCACATTGTACCCTGGATGAATGAGTATGCTTGGACTCTGTTATGTACTATTATTAACTATTTTATAACATTGTTTCTCTAATAAAAGTAGACCACAGACGATACATGACACCCTGCTGTGTTTGTCTTTTTTCTTGCCGTCGTCCAGAGGTCAGGGCCAACCAGCTGACCTGGCGGTTTGTTTGTAGAGAGCACTGGGTTATAACTACACAAGAGGTAGAGGATCCAGCACACCTGTTATCAGCAAAAGTTACTAAAAGCATCAAAAGCTTTAATAGATATGTTGCATTTCACTGCTGTAGATGTTCAAGGTTGTGATCATTTTAAGCACTTCATGCGCTGTTGGGCAGTTTAACGCACAGCAATGCATCGTATTCTATAAGATCACCACGGTCATGTCTCTCCTAAATACGGACTGATCATAGAAGTTTTATAGGGATCCTGCAGGCAGCAGTGTGTCTGTATCATCCCCTCGCTATTCTGCAGCTACATGTTGTTACTTGTCACTTTGATCATGAAGGTGTCACGACTCAATGAGTGTACAGGCAACAATGAAGCCTTCTTCAGCACCACAGACAGCACCGTGGATTTATCAACACACAGCACAGCTCAGAGCCATGGTGGGAGCCATAGACTGTGACCTGCACAAACCTCAGTCAGATCAAGGATGCTTGTTCAACCCCTCTGCTGCTGCTACCTGGGGGATGACTGCATTTTCCAGCAAAGGAGGAGGAGAATTTTCTCAACCCATAAAGAAGCAGCTAATCCTTCAGTTTACCAGAAAATGTCAAATTCAAAATGATCAAATCTGAAAAGTAACTAGTAACAAAAGCTAGTAGTAAGAATTCCATTTGCTTCTGAGGTGGAGTGGAGCAGAAAAATAAAGATGCATAAAATGGAAACATTCAAGTAAAAAGTACCACAAATTTGAAGTTAAGCTCAGTACTCGAGTAAATGTACTCCGTTACATTCCATCACTGCTGTTTCAACACAATCTCGCCTCAGGGTCCATGAAGTGGATATTCTGGAGCTTTTGGCCACGTCACACAGACTTTTAATCTCAATTCTTAAACCAACGTGGTCGTGAAGTTGTGGGGCTCTCATAAAAAATACTTTTACACAACAACTGGGCAAAGTGCACATGATCAAAAGCTCCAGAACAGCCACTAAAGGGACCTTGAGTGGATGGCAACGTTGGCCTGTCTGTCAGTTCGTCCAGCAATTTGGTCCAGACTGAAATATGTCAACAAGTACTGAATGCCAGGAATGATAGTAGACATTCCTGTTCCTCAGAGTGAACTGTCTACTGAACTGTCTGTCTCCTGTCTGCTAGCGCCATCATCAGGCCAACATGTTTATTCATTCAGTGCTTTGATTTACGACCACAAAGCCTCCCTGCAAAACTAATGACCTTCCAGCCTCAGCTGTGCTTTAAGTGTGAATTATCAAATGTTTGCATGCTAACACACCAGCAGTGAGTATGGTAATGATTACACCTGCCACACTTCAGCAGGTGAGCATGCTGATGTTAGCATTTACCTTAAAGCATCACTTTGGGGGCTTAGTCTGCTTTAAATTGTACCAATCATCTCAACGCTCTCGGGCAGCCTTCACTGAGCGAGACATCACTCTCAGCTCCAGGGTGTGCTGCTCTTTATATGAACCCGACCTCTGACCTCACTGAGAAGAAACACCCTTTCTGAAAATGTCTTCCACCTTGAAGCATGCTGGGTAATTCTGGAGTTTAATGCATGTAGGCAAGTTTTTGACAAATGATTCTCAGCCATCCATGGTGTAAGATATCAACAGGTTGGAGGTTGAAGGCGACTTTAAATCTTGACGGAGTAGCTTGATTTTTTGGGGAAATACGCTTTCTTGCCAAGAGTTACATGAGAAAATTGACATTGCATCAGTCTTTGCCTGTATTTCTCCACCGAAACAGCAAATAAGAGTACTTCCCAAAAGGTCTAGCTACTCCTCGAACAGTGTTTCGGGTGGAGCGCCGGTATGGACGAGCAGCAGTGTTTTTGTTTTTATAGAAAATTTTATTCAACATACATTTTCCAGCAAAAAGGCAATATACAGGAATAGTTGTCGTACACTGCTGCTACACTGAGGATTTTAAACTGGAAAAGATCAAATTAAGGTGTGATTCTGCAGGTCATCTTTGTACTGCTTTTTAACAAGACAAAACCAATGCAGTTAGTTTTGAAAAGAAAAAATAAAATCCAAATGTAACAGAAAAAAAAAAATCGTCAATGGTACATCAGGAACGCAAAGAAAAAGAGAAATCCTTACACATAAGAAATATGGACACCTGGCTCCTTCTGTACCCAACAACAAAGGCGTGTGTTTCTCTTAAATTTTACACGTTCATATTTTTAAATATACAATTCTTAAATGTTGTCTTTACAGAGCCAGCTATGCGCTATTAGGGGAGCATTCCATCTGTGCTTTAAAGGAAACAAACAAACAAAAGAATTCATAGGACTTAAAGTGTTTCTTACAATGCTGGTTTTGTCTCTACACAATCCTCAAACCTGTGGGGCTCAAAGCGTCTGAGGCTCCCTACCAAGCATAGCGCAGTTACTGCTCCCAGTCGCCCGGAGGCGACAGTTTCAATCGAGAGAGAAGATGACCAAGCTCGAGTGTGTTTGCATTCAGAGGAGGAATGACTGAGAGAGACATCAACCCCCCCGCCCACCTCTAAAGACAAGAATGGAAGAGAAAGCCAAGGGGTTATGTCCGTGCATGTGTGTGTGTGTTCCTTTAAAGTCACCGAGCAACTCAAAGCCACGACCAAACTGTACATTTGCCCGTCCTGAGAAACCTAAGTGCCAACGTGCAAGATGAAATACAGACAAACCTTCCTCCTTATTTTTCTTCCCCATTTATTTTTAAACAGATGCTGTGAATTTTTATTTTATTATACAAGATCTGCAGAAAGAGACAAAAAAAAAAAATTAATTCACTTTTCCTCCAACCAAACTAAGTGAGAAAGAAGTGCGTGTAAACTTGGAAATACTTGTTTTGTTGCACTAAAGATGGGAGCAGAAAATATAAAGGACAACTAGTGAGCCTCGGGATGGACGCCAGTTCGCAGCCGGAGTTTTTTTTTTTCCCAAGAATGAGCATCCGCCCTCCCCCTCTTTTTCTGTCAGTTAGTCCTCGCAAGCATCCTTCCATCAAACTCTCCACACAGCAGCATGATGCCTCTTCAAACAACTCTTTATTTAAAAACAACCCCCCCCCACAAAAAGAAAAAAATGAAGGAAAAATAGCCAGTGAGTGGGGTGGGAAAAGGGAAAAACAAACTAAGTCTAGAAGTTCATATATATATATTTATATGTGTATATATATATATAT
>JBBMOE010000033.1:5481125-5518036 GCA_037975065.1 Chaetodon trifasciatus
GTGTGTGTGTGTGTGTGTGTGTGTGTGTGAATGAGACAAGCCTCCTACCCCTGTGACTTGAAGAACTGCAGCAGCATGGGATCTGTGTTCAGCCTCTGCGCTACTGTCTTGGCCACCTGACAAACAGACAGCGCACACATTAAAGGAAGGATCAGTGCATGGCTGTCAGGTTTCATCTGTGTCTGCTAACTGAGAAGATGAAGGGGGGGGATAATCTAAAAGATATTATTTATAATACACCAAGCTCAGACATTGGCAGGTTTGATGCATTTAGAGCATCAAGCATTTGGGCTTTTCAAAAAGATATTTCACTCTGTCTTTGTGTTTTAAGGCACAAAATCCCATTTGCCAGACGTTCACTTGAGCAATTTTCCATATGTGATCAGTTTTCCTTTGACGCTTCTATGTTGTGGTTTTATGTCAGTATAAAATAACTTTTGAAAGGGCCCAGCTGTGTTTAATTCAGGAAGCTGATGTACTCCTTTCAACAGAGCTGATGCAAATGTACTGAAATGACAAACTTCAAACAAAGTACCTGAAAATAGTTCATGCGGTTAGAGAGCGTGACCACGAAGCCGGGGTCGTTGTGGATGGTCTTGTCACAGAAAATGACGTCCACGCGGTGATAGAGATCCCGGAAATAGTCCTTGGCTGTCGGCAGCTCACTGCTGTCATTCTCTGGGTCGTCCCTACACGATTGGAGGGAGGAAGAAAGACAGATTAATCGAGATACAGAAGGTTTAGTGTTGACAGGATGAGACAGAAAGGAGACGGGAAGGAGAGCAGACAGTAGACAAAGATGTGACAGGGGCAGATGAAGAACAGGTCGCAGGAGGCACGATGAGGGGAAGACATTAAGACGAGGTTGTAAAGCGGCAGAGAAACAGCGAAATTTGGAAACTAACAATATTTCTAACCAAGATCTTCCTTGTTTCTCTGCATTCCATCAGAGTTCAGCTTTAATTTGCCCTGTGGAGTTCACATTCACTGCTACTCTCCAAAACACATCCTGGGTATCGTTGGGGGTCTAACACACATGTGGAGTACATTTCCTTCCTCATGACACATTAGATTTATTAATTCCAAATCTAGCATTTTTACATCCATGTTTAATTGCTCACAGCCTTCTTCACTGCTTTTGTTGGCGTAATGCTATGTTTGTTGGGGTTTTGCTGCCCCCAGCTGTCACTCAGCAGAAATGAGACCAACAGCGGGATGTCCACATGCATGGGGCAAACAAAACACTCTACTGTGATATGAGGTCACACTGAACATCCCAAATGCACAAACAGTCTTACTTCTGGAAGACAATGATGTCCCCGTCCATGAGCTCATCCAGGGCCTTGTCCAGAGAGACATCATAGTCCTGTATCCGCTCTGTTAGATTGGGCTTTACTTCCTGCAACACACAGAGGCATCGTGGGAAATGCAGTTAAAGTGAAGCTGTGCGTGCACACAAGAGTGTTCGGTTGAGGATAATGCAAACGTGCAAAGCTGCAGAAGGGCAAGTGTGAGATGTAGAGACGCTGCATGCGACAGTGTGAAAGTGTGCATGAGAGAGTTTGCGAGGCAAAGCTTGTGTGTGTCAGATAGAAGAGCAGGAGAACGAACGTGCGTGTGTGTGTGTGTGTGTGTGTGTGTGTGTGTGTGTGTGTGTGTGTGTGCGTGTGTGAAGGAGCAAGTGAAGAGTGAGAACAAGTGAGAAAAAGGCAGAGGAATGTGCCAGCGAGTGAGCGCTACATAAATAGATCACCTCATAGAGGATAAGGCTAGTTTCCTGCTGAAACCCTGCTCTCTCACACATGACTGGCAGAAGGTCTCCTGGTTACAGAGAGAAAAGAGCAACAGAAACACAATTTAATCAGCACTTTTTTACTTCAAGTATGACTGTGTGCTGAGCTTCAAATAGACCTGCATGCCACCACCACTTACTTATTTTGCAGGATATAGGTGTGTAGATATGTCCACAATAATTTAAGCTTCTGGTTTTTGGATCATACATCTTCAGGAACAACATGACATCATCTGAAAAGAAAGAGACAAAGTCACAAACAATACAGTAGCACTTCTGGCGAACCGACCAATGACAGCAACGTGGTCTAAACAAAGACATTGCTGGACAGCCTGTTAAAGAATAAATGACCACAAGTAGTGTTGTAATTTAAACAAGGTAAGATGGTTTTAACTTTGTAGTGCCACTCGAACCACACAAAACCTAAAACTACTTTGAGTACAGTAAAACATTATGGAGTGTTTCCTACAGTGTTAACAGTAACACCTCAGTGATCTTCACCTCTGAAGCTGCATTTCTCGTGATTCAAGAGGCAGTGTGACTGTGCCAACTCAGAATACGAAGCCAGTTCAAAACAGATCCACGAAAATTTAATAGAAGAATGACGTGGGGGTCATGCTGCACGGTGATAAGATCATAAGACAACAGAAAATGATGAGAAGCCACACTGAGCTGGGTGTGTGGGACTTACGGTCTTTGTCAAACTTGGGTAACGTGGCCCCACTGGCTGCCATCTCTGGATCCACAGTCTCCAGAAATATTGTCCAGGGGTTCTCGTTGTCGCTCAAGTCGATCATCTGCAATGCAAAACAGCACACATTCAAACTTACAATAAATACATGTATTTCTAAACGTGGAAGATGATGCACAGAGTACTGTACGCATGCATGGGCACCAATGCTCATGTTACATATCACACATGCACTAATGTGGCTCCTGGAATCAGTGCCTACACGATCACATGTGGGCCATTTTCAATCATATTCAATCATCTCTCAGTTGCTTTCTCCTGCTTCCTGTGGGTTAAACTAAATTAAATTAAACATGTCGCAGAGCTACACCTGAACTGGATGTACAGGAATAATACAGCAGAAGCTTCTCACCTGACTGCACGTAAAACTACAGACGAACATGTTCCACAAACTGTCAGAGAACCAAAAATAGCTCCACAGGTTACACCCACAAACGGCTCTGAGAAACACAAACACTTACCGACTTGTTGCAGTCGGCCTCGTAGTCGAGCATGGCGGGTCGCTTGGTTCCATTGCTCCGGGCCTGCATGGGCCACAGTCTCATCTGGTCCTGTGGGAAACCCTGCAGCAAATCAAAAGCTGGGTTTAATTTAAAGATGAATGGAAAAACCAAAAAGGACATAATGACACAAAAAGATGGAAAGTAGCTATGGGATGAAAACAAGACATATGAGGGGTATGGAATGTACAGGAGAGGAGGCCAGAAGAGTCATGGCAGGTTTCCAGACTGAAGCCATTTAGTTGCATGTTGTGAGCATTTTTATTTATTTATTTTAATTATATATTTGTCATCATGGTATACTAACTTTTGATCAATGTGAGGGAGATTTAGGGTGTACCTGTGTTTTGCTCCACACTGCTGACTAGCTGTCTTTGTCAAGTTAGTCTGGAGGCCTCCCCAACATCCTGCACTGCCCACCCCCCCACCACACACACACACACACACACACACACACACACACACACACACACACACACACACACNACACACACACACACACACACACACACACACACACACACACACACACATTCCTGAGTCTCTCACCATGGTCTGGGAGAGGTTCTGGACAAACTCTTGCAGCGTAGAGCTCTTCAGGACCTTGAAGACTGTGTACTTCACCTTCTCCTCATCATACATGTCATTGCCCTGATGTCCACAGAATTGGTCCTCTGTCACCATCTGGCCAGAGAAGAAAGAGGACAGGAAGAAAGCAACCTTAGTGACTGACAGTGAACTGGGCAAGAATCAGGAGAACCAAATGTCCGGGGGAACAAAACACAACAGGCACAAATTTGCCCAAACTGCAGTGAAGTGTCTGTGGGCTGTACATCCGCATCTAACCAGATCACTGTAGCTGCACCTATTTCAGTGCTTCACACATTCAAAACTGCAAGAGGAATGTCCATACATTGATGCAGAATATGTTTAATCACATATACATTCAATCAGATTTTGTCTTGGTGACACATTTTGTTATGCACAAATAATGAGATCAGTTTAAACAAATGTGAAAAAGAGTTTCTTCTACAGAGTTACAGGCTAAATACAAACTGGATTTATCACTCAACCTGCCAATGACAGGTATTTGTTCCTCCTCTCGCCTCTCCAGGAGGAAGTAATAAAGAGAAATTGGCCTTTGGCCTGGCTTTATACTTGACCAAATAATCCAGGTGGAGTATCTTCGAACAGAATAAACCTTTCGAATCTTTTAACAAGCCGTTTCCTCATAATCACTTACTTCTCTTCTCACCATCTTGACCACACTGTGTTGTCACAGCGCAGCCAGAGGACCTACATTCTTGCCTGCTGCTGACAGGGAAAATCATTGCAGACTCTGCTGCACAGACAGTAATCCTCGGCACATGGAGAGCCCTCTATGTATGTATGTATGCCCAAATTGAAAAGTATGTCACAATAACAACCACGGGGCACCATCATATTGCCTTAATGCAACATACTTCTTGTATTCACCATAATAGGTCTGGTCAGCTTTGACAGTTTGTATGTTGTAATGTTTGGTCTGATAAGGATACTTGGCACAGCTTCACATTCACCTTGTATCAATTGCAAATGTGAAATCTTTTCGGAAAAATACAGAAAGATAATAGATAATCTTGGTATGGTCATATCCATGGCAACAAAAGACATATTAAGCCCCATCACAATTCTAGTGTAATGAGCACCACTTTGCTCACATCACAGTATGTAAGACTAAACCCTGCATGAGCACAGTCTGCTGGTTTGGTCTGTTGACACTGTGCTAGTGCTACACTGCTTTACAGTCCCTACCTAATTAAAAACAGCCATCAAAGTACTTCATTCCTGGTTTCCTACCTGGACCTGCATGTAAAGGTGAGCCTCTTGGCGCTCCTTCCTCTTCTGTGCCTCCACCCTTTTCTCTTCCTGCAGACGTTCCACCAGCTGCTGGGGGATGTCCACGTCGGTCATCGGCTGGAGCACCTCGCCTGGGATACAGAGAGAGATGCCAGTGAGCATTGAAAACCAACATTTGTTTAGTATGGTCACAGTGGAAGCCCTCTCACATGATTCATATTTATGTAGTATATTGTACTTAAGGTCAGGTTGTCAAAGCAGTTGAGAGGAATGAGATAGCCTCTCTAGAAACCAGCTTTTGTTGAACATTAGCCAGAGAGGCAGAAGGAGAGGGAGTACATTACTTACTGAGCTTGGACTCACGGATGTAGACCAACATGTATGCATTAGTGCAGTGGCGCACTGAGAGGTCATCGTCATGTCCACCGTAGTTGTGCTCTATGGCCTCTTCCTTGGTGCACCGCGACACCACGTCATCATCGAACTTACACCACTGGAGAGAGAGAGAGGATGACAGACCAGAGGGGGGAGGTGGAGGAGAGATGAGGACAGGGGGACAAGAGTGGGGCAGAAAGGATAAAGAGAAACCAGAGAGCACTTAAGACAACCATTTATGTCAAATCATTTTGACATGCCGTCAGTCAACCCCAATACCAACACGCACAGTCATAATGCTAACATAAGTTCATACCTCATCACCTTATGTTAGAACATCTATAAATGTCTCACTGTCCTCCTCTTAGAGGGATGACTAGTACAGGGGTGCTCAACCAGTTGTCACACGATTACAAATACACTGCTGTAATGTGTGAGTGTGAGTCAGGAGTTCAGCAGGTGAGTGGCTAAGGGTGTTGGGTGAGTAGGTGTATAAGTGGGTTTTAGACATACTACTACTTTGAATTTGTAGATTTAACATTGGGTGTGAAAAAACAATACAAGGAGTGAGCTTAAATGATGTCACATGCATTGCTAGTCACAAAAGCTTGACTCTTGTCAGCAGAATTTATCTGAGTACAGAGCTAATTCAACTCTGTTTAATGTCAGCTCTATAGGAGACCAGTGTAGAACTCCAGCGAATCAAATCAGTTGTACTCATCAAGACAACAAGGCAAAGTTGAGCATCCCTAATAATGACAAAAACAGGCAGTATTCTTAATGCAAGTGTTTCTCAAAGCTACAGCTACTCATGCAGAAACCCCAACCATGCCCACAGAATTTTTGGGTGAAAGGTGCATAAAAAAATTGCTCTCACTATTGGTTCCTTGACACTCACTTTGCCGTCTCCTTTTGGGTTAAGATAGACGACGTAGTGACCGCCATGGTTGTCCCCGCTGTGCACCAGCACAGCGTGCAGGATGTAGTTGGCTGGGTCCTTAGAGTCTGGCTTCTGAAGGAACTCGTCCAGGGGCAACTGATCTGGAAACTCAAACCTATAGTGGAAAGAGGAGGAGAGGATAGAGAGAAGCAGAGAAGACAGACAGACAAATGATGGGGATGGGGAGAGAGAAGCGATTGAGAGGAAGTGTGAGAAGATGGAGAAATGGAAGATGGAAATCCAGGACAAGAGAGGCGGGGAGGGAGAGATTGGAGAAGATAAGAGATGGCAGGCGAGAAGAAAGGGAGAGAAAGGCACAGAGACAAAAAAAAAATAAAGGAGAGGAAATTGAAAAGAGAAGGGTCAAATGTTAGAACAAGGAGCGAGATATTTGTGCAAGAGTTCAATGTGTGTGTGAGTATACATAAACAAAGCCCACGGGGGGCCAGGTGCTGATGGCACCGACACAAGGATGACTCAGAGCCCCTCAGAGAAGCTACAGGGAAAATTAGCTTGTCTGGATGGCTGCACATGTGTGCGTGTTCTGAAAGTGTCACATTATCCTGGTGGATTGTTAAAACACCATTAGCTGCCACAAAGCTTTACACAGAACGATACGGCCTACAGGGCAAAAAACCCCTCAATGACTCACTTTCTCACTGTCTTTGCGCAGTAGGTCAGGGCATGCTGTTCAGAGAGAGAAGGCTCAAGAGCCAGCTCTGGAAACATACAGCTCTTTTAAGCGATGTTAAGAGATGGACTAAGACGGTCTCTGAAAGCACGTATGACCACCAGCCACTGACGCACTGTGTGAGCAAAATACAAAGAACGTACATGTGAGTGTGCGAGTGAGTGTTGTTCTA
This sequence comes from Chaetodon trifasciatus, assembly GCA_037975065.1. Classification (NCBI taxonomy): domain Eukaryota; kingdom Metazoa; phylum Chordata; class Actinopteri; order Chaetodontiformes; family Chaetodontidae; genus Chaetodon; species Chaetodon trifasciatus. Next base: position 5,488,186 of record JBBMOE010000033.1, read on the forward strand.
CCTGTCGTTAATCTTGATGTTTTGGTCAGTCTGTGGGTCGTACATGAACCTCATCAGCTGCAGATGAAGGATTGGAGGGAAGGTAAGGAACTTCACTCCCTTTTCTGCTTCCTGCAACACAAACATGCCATTGAAGATTGTTCTCTAAGTCTTACTGTGTGCAGTGTCAAGTAACTAGTATGGCATTGCTTTCCAGCTTGTCGATCTGATCATTTAGATGCATCTCATGTACTCGCGTAACTGAGATACAGCAAAAATAAATAAAACTACAAGAGGCCTCACCTGCAGGCCATGCTCTCCTGCGTCATATTTGTTGTCTCCATCTAACTGCTCGGTGGCAACATAGTCTTTGAATGACTCAAATACTGGAAATAAGCACATCAGGAAGGTGAAGTCAGTTTAAACCCACGTAATGTATTTCAGTAAAAGATTAGCTGATGGTGCAGCACCACGGTTTCATTGTGTGAGAAAAGCCATGAAGTTACGTTGATGTGGTTACTCACTGTTCTTCTTTCCTTTTATACTAAGCTGGATGTCATAGTAGTCCTCTATCCGCTCTGACCGGTAGTCCACATGCTTACACTGGATGTATGACTACAGAACAACACACAGACACACACACACACAGGTCAGACTGCGTGATACAATTGGCAAGTTAAAAATATTATTTCTAAGAGGGACACTTCTTGATTTAACCTCATTCTATTCTTAAACTGACCTTGTTCCAGGCAACATGCTGTGCCAAGTTAGACTGCTTCAAATCATCACTGTGTTAACAAAATCTGCAGCAGTATTTACATAATGCATGCCAGGCTGACATTACTCTGCAAAGTAAGACTGAAAACCCTCACTTTCGACAAATAAACAGGATAAATCTCACTCAAACATCATTTGTCTTTTTGAAACGCAGCTCAGGGCAGACTGAGGCATTTCATAACGACACAAAATGTGAGCGTAGCCATAAAGACTGGTCAGACAAGACGAGGAGGAGGAGAGGACAGAGAGACAAAACATACCACCATCTTTCCTCTGAAGAGCTTGGGGATGGTTCCCTCAACACAAGTGCCTTTCATTTTGTTCTCCACATTGTCTAGGAGCTGGAACACACACACACACACACACACACACACACACACACACACACACACACACACACACACACACACACACACACACACACAGAGTAAAATCAGTGATTATTCAGCATACATACATTTACACACCCACATTCTGTAAGAGACCATGAGAGAACTCACCACTCTGCAGAGCTCCTGTACATCATGTTGCATGAAGCTATCTAGTGTTTCCCATCTTCACACAGAAAAAGAAAAACACAGCAAGGCAGTCAGAAATGTTCAAGGATCAGGGAAGATTTGTGGCTGGCAACCATTTTAACTTCTTCTAAAAATAAGATTTAACACAATCTTAAAGCGTTTGCACCTACAAACTAGTGTGAAGAACTTTGTGATGTTATTCTTATTCTTAATTCTGTGCAAGTATCTCACTTTTTTCCCCATCTTCAATGTTTCCAGCATTTCAATTCCAACAAGAACATTAAGGGAAAATACTAAAAGTACACCTGAGTGCAAGACAATAAACACTGGTTTGACTTCTCAGCCTCCACCTGTGTCACCTTAAGACAAAGGCCCGATGAGCGGCCAATAACAAAAGTGTCTACGCTACCCGAAGGACTTGGTGAGTTTCTTGGTGCCGACGGGTTTGTCGCTGTGTTGCAGCTCGTAGAAAACCCTCTGCAGTGCCAGGGGAACGCTCTTGGACGAGTCATCTCCCTCTGTGGGCATCATGTACACCGCCTGGGAAGAGAGGCAGGAGGATTCACACCAGGATTAGGAATTAGGAACATATATATACATATATATCAGGAATAGATGTGGCAAGGGACAGTCCCAGCAGATGGCGGCAATGCAACACTTATGAATGCCAACCGCCATAAAACTCAACAGAAGAAGATAGGGCAGTGCTGGATGTGTGCGTACACGGCGGAAGACTTATTATTGTACAGAACATGGCGGGTGAGGAGCTGTTTTTGTCCGGTGTTCTTAGACTGTTCCCTGAAATATTACCAGGTCTTGGAGATTGGAGACTGGTGGTAAATATTCCCTTGAATACTGATTCCTGCTCCCATGCAAGAAATGTTGCTGAACATTTCAAGGATAGACTGCAGGTGTGTAAAAGGCTTTGGACTATGGTGAATTAAAGGGCCTCACAACATTAACAAACAAAATAGATGCTGCGCACTGCAGATGTTTACACCACACATGCAGGTTTGGAATTTCAGTATATATTTCAGTGTTAAACCTATATTTGTGGTTGGCCTTTAATATTTGTGACACATCAACGTGTGACCAAGGGTAGCGACACTGAACTGAAACTCTAGTGCGCACATATACACATGAAAAATACATCGTCATTGGGTCAGCTTGGGCCAGCGCACTAAGTTAACACGTAAGGTAACACCATACCCGTCGTAGCTGGTTGGTGAAGAAGAGAGTCTGTAGCAGGCTATTCATGTAGCAGGTAGCTCCCTGGTTCTTCAGTCCAACATAGCCTGTGTGTTTCTTAGAGTCCCAGCTGGGTACAGAGGGAAAGCTGATGTTAGGGTCGTAATCCAGAAAACCAAAACTGAGAAATTAAACGTGGGAGGACTGGACAAAGCGCCAGAGAAACGAAGAGCTACGTACGCCACTCCATGCGGGGCATCTGCCTGGACATAGACTTCAAAGGTGACTTTGTCATCATCAATGAAGCCCCTCTCTGGATCAGTCACATCCTGAAACACCAAAATCAATCAACAAATAAATGAAATTTGAGTTTTTCCCACACTGTCTCCTACAGCATGCGTCTATGCCACAAAGCCAATGTTTCTTCAGGGGTGCTTGTCCCACCTAAAAACCTTATCTGGCTATTAATATTAATGCGACATCGATTTCTCTGTCACTTCCTCTACTTACGCTCCAGGACATGAAGTTGGAGAAACCCCAATCATTCTCTTTGTGGAAGAACAGGTGACTGATCCTGCGGCTGAAGGACTTCTCGTCGTCTTTGTAGTTGATGATCTTCAGCATGGCCTGTGCGTGGCATGACCATGACCTGAAACACCAACAGGGTCCAGACGTATTTAAAGGGTGCCATAAGATTGTGAAACAAGACTTCTTTTTTTCCAAATTAATTTGACCAGTTTTCTCATGAATAACTGCACTTCCTTGAATACATACTGTCTCATGTATGTGTATGTGTGTATTTTGATACAGATGGGATCTACTGCAGATATAACATTCAATTGTTTAGGAATTATGCAGGTATGGTGGTTGAATGAGTGTTTTCTAGTTTGGCTTCTGTTGAGGTTCATGAGAAATGTGCGAGTAAGATATGATGTAGCTAAAACAAAAGATCAGGTTAGTGAACTGTGACCTTCATTTGGTGCATCTGTAGTGTAGCACAAAACAAACGCTGAGCCAAGTAAGCAAGTTAACAGAGTAACACAGGAAGATGAATTATAAGGTGATCGGGCCTCAACAGCCAATTTCACTTCCTTTCATTTCGTGTTTGACTCGAGGCAACTTTCAAGAATGAAAAGCCTCTGAGGTATACAAAACACTTCTCCTTGACTAGAAGATCAGGTCATCAGGATTGCCGCTGGCAATGAAACCAAAGGAATCGTTCCAGGGACCAAAGTCTCTACAAGTTGATGTCAATTAAAGATATATTCAAAACACAAAAGTATCCACAGCTGTCATCACCTGTGCAGCATTTTTAGAAATTTCAATAAGAATTGAATTCAGATCATCTGTGGATAAGAAGCGTATGACAAGTGATTTCTGTACATTGAAAGTCCAACAACTCAAACTAAAGCACATTTGAATGAATATTCCTAAGAGTTCAGTAATGTCAATAATTTTAAAAAAGAGAAATTATCAGTGTGTGTGACCCTCTGAGGGGCAGGGTGCCCTGTCTGTCACATGTCCATTTGTAACCCACTGCTAAGATAACTGCTGCACTAATGCTTCACTGGTTACAGCAAAGAGAAAGACATCATTGAAAAAACTAACTTGACATCTGGGCTGATGTTGGCCCAAAGGCATATCTGGGAGACTATAACAAAATGGAGGAAGGTTTGATGGTCTGATGAGACCAAAGTTGAGCTTTCTGCCCATCATACTACATGCTATGTTTGACATAATCCAAACAGTGCACAGGCGTGTACCATGCCAACCATGAAGCATGTTGTTGAGATGATTAACAGGCCTTGGCAGGCTTTGACAGCTAGGAAATGAATACAAAAAACAGAAGGGTAATACTGGAGGAATGATGATGAAAATATTTCCGGTTTTCTATCTATACTCAGTGTACATTGATTTATAGAGATCGCTTCAGTGTCAAAGAAAGCAGAATCATGTCAACTGTGACTCAAGGTTATAAAACAATGGAAAATGGGCATGTATGGGGAGGCAGCCATTTATATAGGCACTATTATGTTAATGTCTTACTGTAGTGTATGTCCTCCACCAACAGCGTACTCTAACTTTCAGACTTTAACTGTTTTCAGGCCTTTTTCAAAGTGTCAGCACTGATAATATATGTCTGCATTGATTAGAGAACCAGTTATGTAAAAGGTGCAGGATCTGATATTGGTGTTGTTCCTACAGCATCATAATTATGACGCTCCTGGACCATCATTACAACGACCATATCATGTCATTGTGATGTCATAGCTTCGCAATTTGGGAAAAAGACAGGAAAAATACACATGCCGGAGAAGCTAGCTTTTCTAACATGTGGTTAACGTTGAGAAAAAGTCTATTATAACGCAAACGTGTTACCACCAACACAGCGATATCAGGTAAACTGTAAATGGTGGCCTCTTAAAATGGGATTCATTACTATGGAAACTGGTTATTTAGGCAATTATCTAGGCAATAGTATTTGTGTATGTGTACCAGGGCCGCCACAGGTTTCAGGTGCCCCCCCCCAAAATCCCTCGTCCCACCAAGACACCTACGTGGAGTCTGATTCTGCATTACACTGCAGGAAGAAGCCCACGCTTTTCTGGTGTGGCCGGTCAGGATAGAAGCGTGGCATCACCATTATCTTCCATGGAAGGTTCCGGACAAAGCAGGATGGGCTGAGCACCGACTCGCTCAGGCGGCTGAAGCGTTCCACTACAAAGCGGAAAGTCGCCTCCGATCGCCAACTGGTGTCTGTGGAAAGACGGAAGAAGAAGGGGGTAGGTTAGATGGTGAGCGGAGAACAGGTTTCCTCCAACTGTCGCCGACAAGACCTGCTGGTCAGTGGATAGAAAATGTTTTCATATCCTAATGTGAGACTGACAGTCAATTAAACAGAGTCATTGACAGGATGATGTTCAACCTGGATCATTACTTATAGCAATTTCTTTCACAGCACAAGCTTTGGAACAAGCAAAGGTACTGCACTGTTTGTAAATGTGTTCTTTTTTCTAAGTGCACATCATCCTCACCATCCTCCATGTCCTCCTCTGTGTTGTTGTGTCCATCTGCCATGGCCACGTTACCATTGATCACCGGGTTGGCTGGGATTCTTGGAGGGTCATCTGTGTCCCCAGCTGCACAAAGAGAGAAACAATGTGATACTAACAGAGATAGCAGGACAGAGACCCTTTTTAGGGGGATGAAAGCTAGCAGAAGCCTCTGTGTTGCTAACTGTTAACTGCTAACTTCAGCAGGTCAGAAACCAGGGGTCAAATATTAGTCTAACGAGATCAAGAAAATCAAGACGAAAAAAAAGTCACAGACAAGGCTTCATCTCAAATTTGTTGCTTTGAATATACAGTGTGTATCCTTTGAGAAGGAAAGACTAAGAATCAGATAATCATAATAAATTAAGACAACATCAACCGAGATTGGACTTTTTTTGTTTTTAAAAACAAAAAAAGCAATCCTGCAGCTACAGTCTCCATCTTTATCTCCTGCATCTCCACACAAAGTGATCATTCCTTTCCCCTTTCATAAAATTCACTGGGAAAACCCTGCTGAGACAGCATGACAAGTCGTCTTTCCCGGTCTGTGTGTCAGAGTGAGGGCAAACGAGAGAGAGCGAGAATGTGAATGCGAGTGCGAGTGCGAGTGCGTGTGCGTGTGCGTGTGAGTGTGTGTGTGTGTGTGTGTGTGTGTGTGTGTGTGTGTGTGCAACAAAGACCATGCAACATTACAGTAGGCTGGGTAATTATGGACACAATGCAGGATTAAGCTGCAAGTCATCGCTCAAACAAAAACACACACGCGCAGAGGACAATACCCAAACTGAATAATGAGATGGCTCCATGCTCGGTCTCATCTATCAAAACACATTGATGACAGAAACTGATGAGCTTTGAGTAAACTTCAAGGAGTGAGTGAAATCCGCTTGTCTCCTGTGATGACGACAATGTCGCTGCAGATGAATTGTGAAGTCTTGAGAGCAACGACAGCATTGATACAAACACTTTAGCGTATGTGTCCAAATGTGTTGTGTCAGTTGGTCTCTTGAACCGTATTTCATGTGTATCTGTTTTTCTCGTCTTCCTCTGAGGTGACAGACACAGCATTGTCAGTTATATGTGACGTGTGCAAGTGTGTGCGTCTGTCTTCAGGTAGCGTTACTGACCGACTCCTCCAGGAGACTGACCTCGTTTCCCCAAGTGGATTACACCTTGCTAATGGGGTCTGTCAGTCAACTCCATGACAACTTCTTGTTCCGCCTACTGTGTCGGTCTATCCCAAAACCTCTGAGAAGTACGTGCTAATGGATCAGTCAGTGAAATCTATACAAGCCAGAGCTAGATATAGGATTTCAAAATGGACAAAATGCTGCCATGGCCTACTGTAGAACTTACCCATACTTAAACTACACAAGAGTCTGGAAGGGGAAAAAAAAAAAATCACAACAATCTCAGCGGACTGACTAATTATAAATATACATTTACCAGAGGCATCCAAGTAATTGATCTATCTACCTTCTGTGCCTGCATTACAACAGGACCTGTTCAATAAAAAGCACAAACACATCTTTACATTCAAGCCCAAAGCACACACAAAGTGATCTGACCTTGCCTTATTTTGCACAGCCACTGGACTGAAAACAGCGAAAAAGAGTTTTAGCTACCAAGAAAAATTTTCTCCTATGAGACAACTGCATGCTTGGCAGAAAAACAACTCCAGATGTGTGTTAAACCTACAGCAGCATCATTACAACAGAACAGCGGATCCTGTAACAATGATGTGGCACCAAGACACTGAAATGCAGTTTGATGCATCAGATCGCACTAAGTTGTGTTTCTCTACTTTGTGACTGTTGAGCAATGCAGGAAAGGTACAAACCACCCCCAAAAGTAGTACAAGAAAGACCATTAAAGCAAACCTAGACTTTAAAACGAGCATTTACTAGGATGCTAATCTTAGTCCATACTCTTGCCCTATTACAGCATTTGGGTTTTATGTCAGAGGTATCTTTTGAGAATAGTATTTTGTTTGTCTTCGATTCATTTCCATAATTTCCTACATTGTTGGAGAGCCATGCTAGGTATAAACACTGGGCTGATTGTGTGGCAGCAACAGCCTGACACCCTAGTCACATTTGCTGTGGCAAAACAGACAAAATGACTGAACTATGCAGAGCAGATGATGGATTAACCCCAATGCAACTATGTGGAGCCTCGTATCATCGAGGACTTTATTATTTCAACTTGTTTTCATTGTCCTTGTAAGGCTGTAGTGCACTGAGAGAGAACCCAACAAGGATGAAAGTAAGTGTTGAGGATGAGTAGTGGGTGCACCTGCTACTAGTAAGACAAGTATAAAAATGAGGGATTGAAAATGCCATCTGGGGCTGTTCCTCCTTGTTTATATCTATAATTAAATACATGTGTAAGATATTGCCTGTTGCCGAATAACAAGCAACAATGCATGTAGACAGATAATAAAATCTCTGGGACTAAATGACGCAGTGATGCTGAGGGCTCCCACAAGCCTCCACTCTGTCCAAAGTGGACTTTACAAAAAACTTAATAAGATGGTGTTACGGCGGGTGGTCTCTGTGTTAAACGCTAATAAAACGCAAATAGAGATGGCCCCGACGCCAAACCTGACTAACAAAAACACAGATCATTAAAAATGGCGAGCTCCATGCCGTTTGGTCTTCCATACAATGAAGCAGCAAATCCCCGCGCTGCCCCAGTGCGGGCCTGGCTTACCGCAGCGGCGACAACCGTTACTTGCCAGCCCTGCCAAACGTTTTCCCTAACACACCGTCAAACGCCGGCATATAATCAAACAAGTAACCCAACGCAGAATTTACATTCGTTTTTTCAGACTGTCATCTGCTCTACTTGGATGGCTAAACTTGTTATACCACAGGCAATTTAGCAAATCACGATTGACGCATCTGCGTTAGCTACCTAGCTACATAGCAAACACTAGCCACAGATTCATCTGCAGGCCGTTATTAGCCAACATTAGCTGGAATCAGTAATACCAGCTAACAAGCTGGAATTGGTGCTGGAGAATAAGCAATCACTCATCATACCGTTAGACAGCTATTAGAAACAAGAGAAAAAAATCTATATCAAGTGAGGCAGAGGCCTAACGTTCATGCAAAAGCCAAAACGAACGTTGCAAAATACAAGCCACCATTTTGGAACGCCACACACCCCCTCCGTGAGCGTTAGCTGATCGGCTAACTAGCAAGCTAGCCAGCCGATGAACGCAAAGAAGTGGGCCTTCGCGGCTAATTGACTAGCTTACAATTAGCCGTGCCGCTAGCAATGTGCATTATACTTTTTACCAGCTTAATGAACACACAATGTAATTTAACAGATAACCGGTGCTGTCCCAACCAACCTTATTTACAACCAATATTATCAAGTGAAACGTACTGGCCTCACATTTAAGGGGCCACACTGACTGATTTTACCCTGTGGTTAACCTATATGGTTAATTTGCAGGCCCTCGTCTTATGTACAAGCCATCAGACACGATGCTAACACTATCTTTCAGAGATGCTAGCGTAACGTTAAATGTCGAAAGGTTATTAGAGGGGTATGTTTTACCACTCAATAAAAACAGCGAAGTTACGGTTACTTCGCTGGCGGACTAGCAATCTTTGATGAAAACACAGGTGCCGGTAACTGTCAAAATCAACCCAAAGCCTACGCTTAAGTCAAAGCAGCAAGATTAATTTACCTAGCGATGGTTCCAAGTTAATTGCGAGAGTCACAGCGAGACTGTTTACAAACATTTAGGTTATCAACAATCTGCGGGCCCGGAACTCCGTGACTGCGTGCAGAGTCTAACGGCGATGATTTGGCAAAGTGCTTGTGATTCAACTTGTAACAGACAACGAACGTGAGCAAAAAAAACGAACAGTTTATTTAGAAATACGGTCGCTCCAAATGAATGATTTGCGTGGCTCATCTCCCAACAGTGTGGATGGACGGTTCTTTAGGGCTCTCTACAAGCAATGAAATATCGCTGGCACACGGAGAGAAATGCAAGCTCCATTCGCTTATAACGCAAAATGAGGTCAGCTCCACACAAGTATGCTGCAACGGACGCACAATCAGCAAAAATGCAGCCGGCTATCCTAGCTAGCTTCGGCCCTTCGTGTTTACGGTAAAGTTAACTCCAGCTCGCACAAATAAAACTGTGCATTTCTCATGCAGCTCCTAAATCCACAACAGAAAAATACTGTCCGTTCACCCTACAAGGGACCATTGCTTACCTTCCATCTCCATGTCCTCTGGCTCGCTGAGCTGCTGCTCGCCGGCTTTCTGTTGCTGCTGCTGCTGCGTGTGGTGATGGTGGTGGTTCATGTTGGCAGCTGTTGTTGTTATGGTTGTGATGCGGGGCTCCCTGCTATCTCTGTTACCCTCGACCTTGTCCAGGGTCGGCTCGGCGGGGAACCGGGTTCTGGACTGCTGGTGAGGTGTGGTAGGATGCGGAGGTGGGGTGGACAGGTCGAGCCTCGGCGGCCGGGCCTGCTCTGTCGCGACCTCGGCCTTGTCCGCTGTCAGCGCCGGGGAGTGAGGAGGGGAGGTCGGCGGGGGAGCGGGTAGAGAAACGCGGACGTATTTGCTCGCTATTCGCCCAATCTCGGCGCCTTTGGTGGGTGCGAGTCGCTTGGTTGACGGCGGGGGGTGGGATGGATGGCCCGGGGCTCCGAAGAGGGAGGCCCGCTGAAATTAGCTAAATCAATCCGGCTTTACCCCGGGAAATGTGGGGTAATAAGACAACGCTCAGCACGACCTGCACCTTGAGGAACAAATACCCTGTTTAGAACTAGCGGGGAGCTACCTGACACTCGGCAGCCAACTGCTGATAAAGGTACAACAACAATGAAAACAAAGGCTCATTTGATATAGACACACATTCAACAACTTTGCCTGCGATATCCCCAGTCCGTGTGCTCCTCCGATTGTCCCTCGTCTGGGGGAGAGCGGAGGAAAAAGCTATCCATTCAAAGCACTTTCCAATACGGAATAGCGCTAATGTTGATTTGGAAGTTGGCGGAGACGAGAGTTGCCACGGGCCGACATAAACCAATTCCGCCGAACCGCCCCTAACACGACAAACGACCAAACGCGGCACCTCGTTGCATTTCTAGCTAACCTCTCGTTTCTTATGAGGAATGTGCCCGGTCATACAACGCTAGCCTGAGCTGTGTGGCTCCCGACCCGCTCCTCCCGTGGTCTGTGATGTGTTGAGTCTGAGGTAAATCTCAAAATGGCGGTCGCGCTCTTCTCTGAAATGTCACATCCGCATGGAGATCCAAACACTGGCCCATCCCCGGCCAGGTTCTCATGCATGTTAAACGATAGGGCTCAGGCATGTACGTCTGATACGACGGGAATAAAATTTAATTACTAAACACAAATATGGGATGAAGGGAAATTATAGGAAGGACAAAACAGGGCTGGGCACACAGGTGACTGCGTGTTGCACCGGGGCCCAGTCACTGCTTTACAATGACTGAAGTGCTGAAATAAGTCAATAAGTTTACTAATTTAATTCCATTTATGGGGCCTCATATTTTAAACTATAAAAATTCAATTTTATTGAACGGTTCCGATGCAAGCAAATTAAAAATGTGTATGTAAAACATAAGCACATAAAATAATTATTATGAGTATTGCAGTATTTTTACATTGTGCTACAGCATTTCAATAAGTTACTCTCCAACTGCACCATGGGCTGCTTTGGGCTCTATTATAGTTATTTTTAACCGTATTTTTTTCTATTTACTTACTACCTTTATTGGTTTTTACTTGCTGAATTATTTATTAATGTATTTCGTTGATATTATCACATTTCATAGAGGTGTGATTACAGCCTGATCCCGTGGTGCTCTTCAGGTTAGTCTGTGTTTACTCAAAAGTTTCCGATGGCATGCTTGCACTAAGTGGTGTTTTTCCCCGGCGGTGTATGCAGGGCCGGTTTTGCTGCATGATGCTGCATTACTCAAGGTTTAATTAAAGTGGGGTAATTTACAGAAAAGACGCCAAAATTGGTCTTACAAAATTGTAGGTAGCAATTTACATCAGGCACGTCCAAAATTCCTGAATTATCCATCCACCAGAAATAGCCTGCAACCACAACAAATTGGACGCACTGTCACTGTACTTGACGGAAACGCACAATTTCAACTCTTTTTTCAAGTAAAGTGCCGCATGTATCCTGCACACATAAAAATCTAGTAAAGATTATAATATTAATAATTGCGGCAATACAAACTGTGGTGTAAAACTGTTAATCAGTTACAACAACTTACAAAACGCTACCAACTCATATTTAATGTTACCATTGTGCAGGACAGCAAACGGCCGATAATGAATTATCCCTCTATCAAGGTAGCGTCCATACTAACCCTCAGCTGGTCCATATCTGCAGTGCTGAGAGCACACTGTCCATAGCTGAAACGAGTATTCAGACCCTGAGTAAATAGCGCCACCTGGTGGAACACCGTACCAGTACTACAGTCGGACTTGGCCTTAGACCGAAGTTGGGCATTTTATAATTACAGACACACTCTCGTGTATGTCGTCTTATGTTATGTTTAGTAATGTTAACTATTAAATCATTTGGATTTTTTCTGTCCAGCCTGCCAAGAACTCTTGGGATGGATGGATTATCTCATACGAGTCATATATGAACTTGTACAGTGTTCATGTTCGTCCCCTAATATTATCGGGTAGTTAGAAGTTTGTATGATACGTACAGTCCCTTTCACGCATGTTCATTTTTAAGTAATTAGAGGGGGCGATAAATAAGATCACATATTATAATAATGATGATGCACTTCATTTATGAGGCTTTTTCAAAACACATATTAGACCACATTATGCTATTACCGTCTTCATTTTCCTTATTCTTGCAGCAATTTTCATGGCAAAACTTGCACTCTCTTGCAAGCTTCAGTAATGGGATATTTTCAGTGAGGTTCTTTTGTGTCAATACTCTGACGGAAGTATCAAACAGCCAATGAAATTCTGAGAACATACCTAAAGCCCACCCTGCAGTGCCTATGTCGCCAATTGTTGTCGATAACTAGTGTGATGGGTGGGATTAAGCGCATAACACGGTAGTCTGTGTTGTATATATGCCGACGTTGGCAACCTGGAAAAATAGTTAGCCAAGCTTATCTTCACAGAGAGTAGCGAGAGGGAGCAACATTATATTGTAGTGCGAAATAGTGAATAGCTAAGAGTATACATGAATTTACTCACGTAATCCTTCATACAGTGCCCAGATAATAATCATTTGACACATTGAAGGGAAATTTTCATCGAGTTTTGGTGCATTAAATGGAGGAGAAGAAGGAAGACGGAGACTCGGAGATACAGGAACACGGACCCGAGCACTGGTTCTCAAAATGGGAGCGGCAGTGCTTGGCCGAAGCGGAGCAAAGGGAGCCGAGCGAGGAGGAGGCCGACAATGACCAGGATAAACTGTGGCATCTCTTCCAGAACTCCGCCACTGCCGTGGCACAGTTATACAAAGGTTCAAGCCAGCGCTTTCTGTTTGCTTGTTCGTCTAACGATACTTACATTGCCATTACACCTTTGGCTTGGTGATTAGCAACCTGGCTAGTTACCGGGCGTTACTATGAACTAACGTTAGCGGCAGTATCTGTACAGTGCTAGCTAGCTCGCTAACAAACTCGCTGTCCACTACTGGGTAACGTTTACAGCTGATTTTGCAATGCTAAATTTAGCTAGCTTACGTTAGCCAGTGACAAAAATTAGTTATGAACTCAAATCCGACGTTATAACACCTGTTTCGATTGTTAAACAACCGTATCTGGTTTGACAGACGTAATTAAAGTATCTTAAGTTAACATGAATTTCTTTGCCAATAAGAGAGCGTGTTGACGCCAAGTTAGACAGTAGCGGATGGCTAACGTAACGTTAGCCAGGCTAGTTACAAAATGGCGATGGTAACAACAATCGTAGCTACGCGACATTCCCAGATGACAGTCTGTTGTGTGCTGTCAGTGTAACCATCTGTTATGCCAGACGCGATTAGCGTTTGAAATGTGCCGTAAAGATACAAAGTTAACAGCACAGAAGTAAACGCATGCTTTTAAACGCCCGGTTTGCTGCTGAGTGAGTAGTTTGTTTAGCAACGCGTAGCCAGCGTTATAATCACAAAATGGCGAGGATAGTATTGGTTCGCTATGGAAATAATGGTTTGTCTACAATCTGCTATGGCCGTGGTGCTCTCAGACACAACAAATTCCTGTCCAAATTCACAGAGCTGGACTTGTGAGGTCTATCCATGTTTGGCGTGGACATGTTTGACACGGCTTTGCAACTTTACTGCTGAGAGGGCAGTTAAGTTGGTGTGTCGGTGCTTTCTTGCTTAACAAGCTGCTGCCAAGCTGGCCATCTAGCGCTGGCTGACAGTTATTTTTATGCCAAACCCTGTTCGTTCAAATGTAGATGCAAGACAAAATGGCGAATGAAAACGATCTTCACTTCAGTCCAACAATCACTCAGCTGTTGTGTCTCTCAGTTGTTTTGTTGTCCTTTGGTCACATTAGTCAAGAGAGCTTGCTTTCAAAATGCTGACTATTGTCAAGTGTAGAACCCAAACATATTTCTCTCTTTCCTCCTACAGACAGAGTATGTCATCAGCAGGGCCTCTCACTGTGGGTGCCATTTCAGAACTCTGCCACAGCAGTTACCAACCTCTACAAAGGTAACTAACCACATCCCTCTTCTCTCCATCCATATGTCTTTGAGCGTGAGTTATTGCTCTGCCAACTACTACATCTACAGTACTTGTGTTTCTTCATCCCATCTGCATAGGCTGCAGTCGGTAGTCTTTGTACTTGTAAATGTAAACATGTTTTAATTGACAGGCTCATCCAGCAAGTGGTAAACAGACCTGGTCATTTTCACTCTTATCGGCTCCATATTGATCAGTCTGTCAGAGGGCTTGTAGGTTTTTCTATGTCGGTGAAAGACACAGTGTTGCAGTGTTCATTGTTGGGTAAACAAAAACAAAATGGACTGCATTTTTGAACTTGTTCACAACAATGTCAAGAATTCACCAGTGAAACAGAGGTGGTTTGTTGTAGTAACAACAAGCTTGCACTGGACTTGACTCTTAATTTTAGCAGTCTGCCTCCCAAAAAATGGGCAAAAGACGCCAAAGTAGAGAAGCGCTAGCAATAGATGAGTAGTTGGCAACTTCTGGGAGTAATTTGCTGTTAATTGGCCAGTCATGCGGGTCACTGCTAAAAGTACCATTCACATTTGTTTGGCTTTGGAATAGATGATGATGAACAGTGATTGGTTTTTTAATGATATCATAACAGAGAGTGTTGAGGCCCATCAGAGAAGCTTCGATCGGGGCATCCAGATAGGCCACCAACGGCGTAATAAGGTGAGTCTTGTTCCTGTGTTACCTTTTGTGAGGCACCTCCAGTCTCAAGTTGTGATATTACACCTCCCTGAAATTAAACCATGGCAAACTTATGGATGAATTACTCTTGTACTGGACTGCAGGACATGTTGGCCTGGGTGAAAAAGCGCAGGAGAACCATTCGTAGGGAGGACCTTATCAGCTTTCTTTGCGGAAAAGCACCACCACACAGGAGTAGCAGGGCCAACCCTCGGCTGGCCATGGTGGCCCCCAGCCGGGCTAATTCACCAGCTGAGACTGGCTCATCTGTGGAAGCAGACCTCCAGCCCTTCAGAGAGGCCATAGCACTGCATGGTGAGGATACCTATTTGCAAGCCTGGCTCACAGCGTACACACCAGTCGTCATTCTAGCCACCTAATCAGAAACTTGATTTACAGCCCAAGAGACAGATACATTATTAGAAAATCAGTGGTACTGCTGGTCTAATAGGCTTCTGATGTTGCATATCTGTTTTTGTGTGTGGGCATGCTCACAGACACACAGTGTGGGTGGGACCTACTGATTCCACAAATGTAATAGATTTACGGTTCCTTGGAAACATACTGTAAAGTGGATGTGAGATAAGATACTTTATATGAATATGAAACAAAATATAACACACACACTCTTTGTGTGTGCGTGTGTGTGTGTGTGTGTGTGTGTGTGTGTGTGTGTGTGTGTGTGTGTGTGTGTGTGTGTCTCAGAAAGCATACTTGTCCTTCAGCCACCATACTCTGCCACATGTGGCTTAGAGATAAGGGTATGTTTTGCAAAGTTGTGTAAGTACTGGCCAGTGGTGAAAAGGGCCTCATGTTGTTAGCCCCTCGTGTGTGTGTGTGTGTGTGTGTGAGTGTGAGTGTGAGTGTGAGAGAGTGTGAGACAGAGAGAGCAGTAACCTCTCACTAAACCAAAAGCCAAGTTTTGTTTTAATTATCTGAATTTTAACTATGCAGTTGCTTCTGTTTGTAATTCATTACAGTATGTTGGCATTTCTGTTTTGCTGTCAGCGCAGCTGAATATTCAGAAGTTTATCTGAAGATTGTCACGTTTTAAAGGGGCCATTTTAGGGTGTAGCTGAGGTTGGGGTGGATGATGTTAGGAATTTGGTGGCTTAGGTTACAGACACACAAGTTTGGTCTGTGGCTGGAGGTTTCAGTGTGTCTCCTGTTGGGACCAAAACAGTATTTTGATTTACAAGGACAAATCACATTTCTTTCAACTGTCTCCATGCATCTCTCAGGCAATCAGTATCACAGATTTTTGTGAAAGTCAAGTGTGAAAGTCCTTTTGTCTGTTGTATTACAAATGAGAAAGTTGTGTCAGGAGTCCAGTACATACTGTACTTGTTCATTGAGACAGCTTTTCATTCTTAAAGTTGGCAATAGAAATGGCTTCTTAATTGTTGTACCACATTGTGGTTTGAAGTGACACCTGTCACCTAAGGTCACAGGCACTGTTGTGAACAGAAATCTTTGTGCAGCTGTGCATGTTTATTTTTTTTTAAATCGCTGTTGAAGTCATTTTGTTCAGTTATGTTAAAGCTTTGGCATAAAGGGATGATCCATGTGTTTGTGAGATTGCTGCTTTCAATGGTGTTCCATGGCAAACATCCTAACGATACCACTCTGAAGAAGCTTGAACCTGAACCCCGTCCCCTTCTCAAATTCAAAATAGAGGCAGAAACGGACACTGAAATACAGCCTGAGCCAGTGACTTTGACAAATGAAGCCCTGTCAAAGAACTGTTTACTTGCCGTGTCCTTCTCCAGTACATGGGAATGTCTACGCTAGCCACACATTTTGATAGCCCCTAACTGGTTATGTCTCATCACAGAGAGAAAAGTGACGTGTCTGTAACATCTTTAAATAAGGTCTAAAATGAATACATGCAGGCTTTGATCACTGACATGGAAAAGCATTGCCCATGCCTGTAAACATTCTCCCTGGGAACATGCACATACCATGTTTCTGCCCTGGTGTGTCAGCACCACTTCATCTATTTCATACAAATATCTTGTTGAGTACTGCTTGATGCATCCCTGATGTGCACACTTGTTTGTAATTCAATGTTATTATACTGAAAAGACAGCATGACTGTACATATAATCAGTAAATAATGGAGACAGGCGGTAGCAGTTGCTCCTGAACTAATTGTTGTATTGCAATGTGCTGTTTTTCTAAAGACATTTTTTTATATAGGATGTCAAGCTTTCTATGAAATTGCTTGTTTATCTGTCTTGTTTCTCCATCCAGTGATGCCACTTGTCTGTTGCTGCTCTCTCCTCTCTGTCTGATCTCCTCCTTCCACAGGTCTGAGCGGAGCCATGGCAAGTATCAGTGTGCGCTCTGGTGCTCCAGGGTCTCCCACACACGTGAGCGGGAGCAGCAGTAATGGAGGTGGTGCTGGTGGAGGTGGTTCTTCCGGCTCGGGGCCGGTGTGTCGCAGCAGGCGTAATGGGCTCCAAGACGTCGACCTGAACACTTTCATCTCAGAGGAGATGGCACTTCATCTGGACTCTACAGGCTCTGCCTCTGGAGGGGGAGGAACCAGGAAACGAAACTCCACCCAGTGTAGTGATGTCATCACAGACTCCCCTACACACAAACGCAACAGGATGATCTGATCTGCTGCCTGCCTATGTGTGTGAGGAGGATGGGGGGAGCCTTCAAAGCCAAGGCTAGGAGAGGGGGATGGATGGGCTTCTGTGGGACCGATGTGCAGACGGACCGACGGACAGATGTACGTTCGGATGCCTGGCTCTGCAAAAGAACCCAGGCTGAAAACGAAAACAAGGACTGAAGCTCTGAGCTCGGATGGTTCAGATGTTGAATGAATTCTGTTCCTTGTCTCCTTTCCTTACATTATTACTACAATTCACCAAACACTTGATGAGTGTGTGTGTGTGTGTGTGTGAGTGTGAGTGAGAGTGACTGGGAGGGCTGGGCAACATCTCGCACTCCTCAGTCATGGCTTCCCTGGAAAGGAGACAACGAAGGAAGCCACCAACTCATCCTGGGATGCAGACAGTTGTCAAAGTGAGAATGCACTCAGCTGCTTGACAAGTAAAAGCCACTTGATCCTTGACACGTTTGTGCCCTTCCCTCCCTTAACCTCACCCATCCTCACCCACCACCTTAATAAGGAAGTGAGGGCCATGATCAAATCGTCTCACTCAGTGAATCAAGATGCTCGCCAAATGTCGGACCCAACTCTGTCAGAGACTCTCCTCTGGGTCAGACAACCACCACCTGCTCTTTCTGTTACGTCATCATCGCAGCTCTCGGTTGATGTTGCCTGTCAGTGGTGGAGCTACGTGGTTCAGTAGGAGTACATCTGTGGCATCATCCTGCCTCACCTGCCGCTTGGAACCAGTTACATTTCTCTGGCTACTAGTTAGACGGCATTTAACCACCAGTAGCAGGCCATTGATGTTTGGACATTTTGACCTTATTCTCTGCTAACTTCTGAGCTTCAACCGTGGCTTGATTTAGATCAGCCCGTCGCCCTTTTTTGTTTTTAATTCTTCAACCACCAGTGTTAAAATTCTAGATTTGTTGCCACTGTTTGCAGCAGTGATAGCCAATTTAATTTTGCATTCTTTCTCCACCTTGTTAATTTTTTTGTTGTTGTTGAGGATAATGGAAAGGAAAACTTTTTATTTTATTTTATTTTTTGTGTATACAGCTTCTCAGACAGCCCGTTTGCCGACTGCGGCGCCCTCTCCCCCTTTACCCTAGTCTTATTATGAAAGCAGCTGCTGTTTTATGTGATCTTGTGATTATTCTGATGAGCTGCAATAAGGATTTTTGCACTTAGCTTTCACCTCTAACTCATGCAAACAAATCGGCTCTTCCATTGTATCCCAGTTGTAGCCTTGTCCAACCTAAACAGGTCCACACATTACTTACCAGTTGGTGCTTAGAAAATACTTTGTATGAGTAGAAATGGAGCTCTCACGCACGCCGCTGGTTTGAACAACCTTTCAAGAGTGTCGATGAAGCGGTGAAGCGTTTCTGCGCGTGAGCTCTGCTTGTATTCAGAAACTCTGAGTCCTTCTCCGTCTGACAATTGATTTAACTTATTGGAAGATAATCGGTGCTGTAAAGAGGGTAAATCACAGAAATGTTCTTTAAAGGTAGCGTTTCTCAACAGACCCAGCAAACCTGCCAGCCAGTGCACACAAGGCACGAGATAATTTGGCGTGTTGGATCGGGTGTTGGGACACTGTCTGCTTTTCGTATTAGGGCTGTGTGCATTAATAAGACGTGGCTGGGTTTGATTTTACGTGGTACAGGATGATGCAACTCGGGGCTTGTTTCATTCTTAATATGGTCGTTGCCTTCCATCCTTCTATAAAGGAGTCAATAGGAGACGCTGATATCACACGAGTCAGAAACTTGGGTATATTTAGCAGTTAGCAGTAAGTAATGTAACTGGTACTGATTTTTGGCTTATTTCCGGGTCTTAATGAAAGATTATTGGAGTTAAATCTAAACTTGTTTGTGGGTGTAATAAACTCAAATTGTTGGAATATGCTTGCATTTAGCATAGGAAGCTAACAAAGTGAATGATTAAAAAAATCTTGAGTTGTCTAGTTATGAAACCCAGTATTTCCAGTGATGCCCTGCTGTAGTAGTGATAGTCAGTTGTGAGTGGGGCTTCACCCATCGCACCCGCCGTAGCTGACTCGTGGGATGTCAGTGTTTCCTCCTCCTTTTCCACACTTTTGTTGACTTGTTCACTCCCCTTCACCTTTATGACCTGGAAAGTGAGTTTTCTTTTGTTGTGTAAATCATGCCAGTTTTTAACTTCTGTTACATTTTGGTCACAGATTTCATTTTTATGTTATAGGCCGGCTTTTATATTCATACGCAATTACTGGCTTGTCGGTGAAAGAAAAGAACCAGGCTGAGATTCATTATAATTCTGACAAAATGAACCAAGAGGTCTGCATTTAGGAGTTTGTTCCTGCATACATGTGAAACCACTGATTGATGAAAGCGTAAAACCTCGTATTGGGAAAGGGAGATTTGATTTGCCTATAGAGAGCCTCTGATTACTGTGAAGGGGGGCCGGCAAGTGGTTTAAAAATGTATCTTTTGCAAAAACAAAAAAAACAAAAAAAGAGAGAAAAAAGAAAAAAAAATGAAAAAAGCAAGCAGTGTCTTGGTCTTGTAAGTTCTGGTTAGCTTCAGCTTTCACAGGGCTGATGAATATGTAACATAGGAAGGATCCGTGTTTCTTCAATAGGAACTTCTCCCTAAACATCACACTTCGAGTCCATCCCAGTTTCAGACTCTGGGACCCTGCAGAGGGCTGTTGGTGGACCATGGTGTTCGGGGTTGACCTGGCGGCGTGTCCACAGGCTCTTCATTAAGTCAGAGGAATGCGTTTAGAATATTTTGGTTGTTTTTCTTTCTCCAGACACTTTCCTCACTGTTTTGTGTCGAGCACTCCACGTTGGCATTAGTAGCATTCATGGCTGAAACCAAATGGTGCATTTAGCTACAGATGAGTCGTCGTAACCTTCCTGTGTTTCTGTTGCATGACAACATGTCAGTTAAAGGGAAGATGTGAAGTGTCTGCCGACAGGAAAAATAATCTAAAATTCAGAGCATCAAAGGATAGTTTCCCCCATCTCCCCAGAAAAAATCTGGACTAAAGAGCAGGATTGTGCTGTCTTTCCAACCCAAACCTGCAGCATTGACGCCCATTGATTAGCCTGGTTATATTAGAGGGGGCTCTTTTTTTTTTTTTTTTTTTTTTTTTTTTCTTTTCTTTTCTTTGCCTGAGCCGGTCACTGGCCTTCATCCATGTCGTTTCAAAAGGCTGACTCATGCCACGTGTCTCTGGAGCCAACACTATTATCAGCTGTTTCTTGATACTTATTTGTTTAAAAAGTAATAAATGGCTAATCTATATACTTAACATTAATTGTTGGTATGATATATGTGGTTCACATTGTGAAAGAAATAAAACCATTGAGTTGCAATTGGATGGACTATGTTTCATTAAAAAATGAATAAAATATGGAGAGTTTGGTTTTCTTTAGTCGCCCCACAGGCCTTTTGTCTGTTAACCTGCAGCTCTTGAGCTTTTGGAAAACAAGTAGAGCAGTTCACATTTGCTCGAGTGATCAGTTGACAGTAAATGAACAAGTTGGGAAGCTGAATTTTTCTTTTCATTCCTTGCTGCATTCGCAAGTGTATATTTTGTGAACTCTACTACTTGTGCTGCAGGTTCGGCCCAAAGCTGCAGGTTCATCCACATTACAGGTGGATCAAAGCAAATACCTGAAATACATTTGAAACATGGTGGAACTGTCGCTGAAGCAGATCTGGCATTTTCTGAGCTCTGCTGTCTGAGTTTTCAGACACTTGATGTCTGCAATGAGCTATTGAAGGCAAGGGTGACATGGTTAGATGAGGATGGGTATTTCTCCTAGAATGAAGCTCTGCTGTCGGCCACTAGGTGGAGCTAGACCGCAACATTTGAAAGATTTGCATGCAAAGTGTCTGCATGGGGAAATGTAGGGGGATGTAATGCAATGCAAGATTGAAACTTTGAGGAACAAATGGCTTTGTTCGATTTCAAGAATACAAACCACGTGTTTTTAATGCAAACATAACTTTAATTTATCCACAAGAAAACTCCTCAGAGCACTTTTAAAGGTGCTAGCTACTAGCCTAAAGATGCTAGAAGTTAGGATTGCATTCAGTTTTCTGTTAAAACACTGTATCAGTGATCATACATTATGATCCAAGATAAATCCTCAGGAGCTGTTATTGTGGAGTCAGACAAAAAAATAAAGCTTGCAAAGTTAGTGGAGGATGAAGTGGGGAACAGTTTGTAGTGTAGGACACAGGACAGAGCTGAGCCCATATGCTTCAGGTGTTCAGATGTATTTATTGAATTGGTGCATTATTTTAGATGCTGGCTCTGTGCAGAGCACAGAAGGCTGTCCTGCACACAGGCAAGTTCAACTCAACAACAACATGAATTAATCCAAACAGTATTAAATAAGCTTCATGACAAATTACACAAGCCAACGAAGGATAAAGCAAACATGGTTCAACATCAAAGTACAATGGTAGATTAAAACAAGATAACTTCACCAATTGTGACTGATGAGTGTTCTACTGCGGACAAGAATAATGATCATGTACAGCCATCATCCTCAAACAACTGTTGTAGCTATTGCTTTGGTCCATGGGTGGTATTTTACAAGTTGTGTTTCCACATTCTTCAAACGCCTCCACCGCTCACCTCCCTCTGATAGCTCCTCCACCTCCTCATCTTCACCTACAGCTGCTGTCAGAGCGAAGTCAGCCGCAACAGAGGTCCTCGAGTTTCTCCACAGCACACCGACCAGACTATGCAAACATACTACTATAGAAAATCAAAACCCAAAAAATATCTAAAAGTGAGCGCTGCAGATTGAGGATTTTTATCTGTGTCCTTGGAGGCATCTCAGACTGGCTGAGATAGTAAACATAAGTATGCCTTAGAGGATTTCTGGATTTAAACGACTTTTCACTGCAATGTGGAGCTCTCTGCTGCTCTAATAGATTTTATTAACAGATTTAGAATCGTGTAAGGGCTCCTAGTTGGACCAAACGTTTTTCCTTTGGGCAAAGAAACTCTGGGCTTCTGGGAGCAGAAGGTGAGATCTCAGAGTCCATTTCAGTCTGAAGAGGGAGCCCACCTGGTGCGGATCCTGCAGAGGGTTTTGGGGCAGGACTCAGATCTGGCTGAGGGGCAGGAACTTCTGGTAGTAACTCTTGGTTACATCAATCATCAGGTCCTGCGTGCACTCTGGGAGCTCTCCTGAAAACAGACCTGAGAGAAAGAAAGACACACACAGGCAGAAGACATGTTAGATGAACAGGAAGTGGAAGAGAGAGTTACAAAGGGTGTGTGTCTGTAGTGTTTCTGACCTGGGCATCCAGAGAAGACGGTAAAAGGTGGCACCACAGTCTCAGGAGGGAGCACGGTGTTGTCTAGGATCTTGCAGCAGTCCTTCAGCACACAACGACGACCCTGAACACAACACGCAAAACGAAAGCAAGTTAAACATCTGCTACTGAGTCAAATGCTTCAGCTGACTCCAAGTGTTTTCTTCTCTCTGCTTATTACACAATGATAAACCATGGATGGTGGACAATATCACAGCAAGCATACATAGAATGTAAAGAAGGGTCTTGTTACAGTTTTGTTATTCATCTGCACAACTTTGAATACATTTCTTGGGATTGTATCAATTGAATCACATCAGTATCAAGAATTACAGTGAAGAACACACGTGCAGTACAAAATCACAGAGGTTACGCGATACTTTGAACAGAGTAAACGGCTCAATTGCAACAGAATTTTATAATTTTTTTGTATCACTGAACATGTTTCATCTCACAGGTCTGTGTCTGTGCTCAAAGGCGGCACTTTGCTGCTGTGTTCAGTTCATCTCAACATGACTCCCATGTGACTGTTTCACCACAGGCCAGAGGAGACAGAGCCTCTGTTTATGTCCTCGCTCGCTTGATCAACTTGGTTTTGTGTGTTTGTGTGTGTGTGTGTGTTTTCATCCCACTCACTATGACACAGTTCTTGCCAATGTGGACATAGGAACCGATCTGTGCTGCATTGACCACGCAGTCCTCCTCAATGAAGACATGGTCTCCGATGTGTAGTGGGAAGAACGCCACTCTGGAGGAAGACAGTGAGGGTGGAGAGAGAGAGAGATGACGTTCAGGCACAGCAACCAGGAAATTAAGGACACAAAGTAAATCTGTAGTTCTGCCTGTTATTCCCTGATGCAAATGCAGCCAGGTGATCATACAGTACTCGACTGACTGATTGATTGATAAGTCAGCTGACAGAAAATCAATCTGCTTGTTTGAAAATCAATTGTTTCAGTCATTTTCTGAGCAGACATGCCAAACTCTTTGTTTCAGACTGTTGTTTGGACAAAATATGACATCTGAATACGTCACTTTTGTCTGAGACGTAATAATCTGATGAGTTGATAATGAAAACGTTAGTTGCAGCCTTACAATTGTGTCATGTATTGATACAGTACTGACACTTAGACTTAATTATAGTTCCGTTCCGTTTTCTTCCCCTTCATCCGGGGCCGGATCGCAGGGGGAGCAGTCTGAGCAGGGACGCCCAAACTTCCCTCTCTCTGGACACTTCCCCCAGCTCTTCCGGGGGGATCCCGAGGTGTTCCCAGGCCAGCCGAGCGACATAGTCACGCCAGCGTGTCCTGGGTCTTCCTCGGGGCCTCCTCCCGGTGGGACATGCCTGGAACACCTCCCCTGGGAGGCGTCCAGGGGGCATCCGATAGAGATGCCCGAGCCACCTCAGCTGACTCCTCTCGATGTGGAGGAGCACCACGACAGACCGGTACAGCGACCGCATTACTGTTGCCGCTGCACCGATCCACCTGTCAATCTCGCGCTACACAAGACTTAATTATAGGAATATTGTATTATTCCCAGAGATTACATCAACTGTCTGACAGCACCACCTGTCATGCACAACCTATCATCACACTACTGAGTCTCGGACTGCAACTAACGATTATTTTCACCATCATTAATCTGTCCATTATTTTCTCAATTCATCGATTAATTGTTTGGGGTATAAAATGTCAGAAAATGGTGAAAAGTGTCAATCAGTGTTTCCAAAAGCCCACGATGACATCCTCAGATGTCTTGTTTTGAGCACAACCCAAAGACATTCAATTCACTGTCATGGAGGAGTAAAGAAACTAGAAAATATCCACATTTAAGAAGATGGAATCAAAGAATTTGACTTAATTTTCTTTAAAATGTACTCCAATCGAGTGGAAAAAATATGAGCATGCTATAAATTTCATTAAAATATCTGGTTTTGTCAGTTTGGGCCAGCTGTAGCTTCAATGTTAGCGGTAAGAAAAGGATGGTTTACCCTTTGCTGAACTTTTTGAAAGGTGGTCGAATGACGCTCCGGCTCTTCACCACGCAGTGTCTGCCCACCCTGACATTAGCCAAGTCGCCTCTGATGATGCAGTCATTCATGACAATTGTCTGGAGGACAGAACAAACACACATAAACACAGTTTAAACCCTGACAGAAAGCTGTGCAACCCAATGGCAGGCAGGTGTGTTTTCCTTACTTTGCCATTGAGGACGATGTTTTGACTCCCACACAGCACTGACTGTCTGCTCACTTTGTTGCCAGAAGCCTGAAATCGAACAACAGAAACGGTTAATAATTGTACTGAAGTGTTTTTTGTGCCTTTATAGTCTATCTAGACTGAGCACAAACGATGATTTTACTTATCCAACGCCCAACGCCCCGTTCAGCGTCAGTTAGCCAAACAGCAAGCGACTAGCTAGCTAACAGCGGCTCATAATCAAACACATTACCGTCTCAATGTACTCCGCTTTGTTGTACAGTATTTCAGACAACTCCATGGCTGGGAATTTGGTAAAATGTTGAAGACAACGGGGATAATTGAGCAATAATAATTAACGCATCTATCTATTTCTGCTCTCTACTCTGCTGTCAGCTCTCTCAGCTTCTCCTCCTCTGCCGACTCTGTTGAATGGATTTTCAGACAAAATAAGTTGTGTGTCAAACCATCGATTGTTTTTTTTAAACCAAACAAAAGAAACAGTTCACTGGCATTTGTTATATCTCACTTGTTGCGTTCAATGGTTGGTTTGTGTATAAAGTGTTGACTTTATCTGCTCCCTCAGGTCATTTGGCTTTATAATTATTAAACTACTCATCACTAATATTATTCTGTGATTGATTGGTCTTACCTGAGCTGATTCCTTGCTCCTTAACACGTTTATATTTTAACATTTATAAAAGCAAATGTTTATAATTGTGTATATTTGCATTGTATATTTCGTAAATGACATTGTGGAAAGCATAAATAAATCAAAATATGCGAAATAAATACACAGTTTGTGTTGTGCGCATGCGTACCGCGGGGCCCTTGACTCCGTTTCTTCTTCGCATTGCACGCTGGGAGCTACCAGTCACTTTTCTCCGTCATGGCGGCCCGTGTCCTGCAGCACTGTGTCCGCTCGCTCGCCCGGCCTTCGCTGAGGCTTACCTCCGGCAGCCTGGCAGTCAGAGCCGCTGCCGTCCCAGCAGCAGCTATCCACCGACCTCTCTCCTTCGCTGCAGACAGCCGGAGGACGCGGTGGCTCGGTCAGAGCCAGGTGAGTCTCCCGTAACATTGAAGAGTCGTGGCCTAGCGTTCGCTGCTGTGACCTACCGACGTCTTTCAAAACTGTCAGGCAAACCCAGCCTGCTGAAAGTTCATGGTGGCATGCGAGCAGTTTATTTTACCATGAGTGAAAATCTGTTGGGTTGATATCCCGACTGAAATCCCTGAAAGCCTCTAACGTCATATTTTTTTATTACACAACGGCCATGTTTTGCCTGTTGACTAGCTAGCTAGCTAGTTAGCAAGTTTGGTGAGTTCATTTATGTTGTTGCCGCTTTTGCACCTGCAGCCTGAACCCACATGGATGCCTAAACACAACCCAAACGTCTTCTAACATAATATAGCCAATTCTAGCCAAGCAACAGCTACAGATTCCTGGCCAAATAAGCATGGTGTTTTGAACTATAAATCATTGCTGTCTCGTGTAAATATTTTTATGACGTGTGATGTTGTTAGCTTAATAACGACTTAGCGACTTATTCAATGATACTGTGATGGCAAGTTGCCCACAATAAGGATGAAGACAGGCTGTGCTTGTATGTGTAGAGCGATGAAAACCTCTTGTTCATTGTCTACATTAACAGGTAAGAGAGTGTTACAGTAGTCTAACCAATTTATTGTTAATTATTGAATTATTTGTCCATTCTGCATGCTTGGGATCCTTCTGTTCCTGAATAGTGTTTAACATGCACTCTTGAGCTACAGCCTGTTAGCAGTTTGTGTTTCTAATATTATGACCCACAGATGGGAAGTTCACCTAAATAGCTTTAAGCTCGGTCATGAGCTGGTGTCTCTCTCTGAAATATCACCACACATTTCAACGACCTCTGTCCACCTCAGCGCCCCTGCTCCTGACCCTCTCCACCTCTTTGTCTTCCTCTACAGATCCCCTCAGTGGGTGTGTTGTGCCGACAGTATGGAGACCTGCCCCCCCTTACCATAGAGAGCATCAAAGATCGCGTCATGTATGTCCTCAAGCTCTACGACAAGATCAACCCTGAGAAGGTGAGAGCGAGCGCTGACGAGCAGAGAAACTATCAGTGTACAATGGACACAACAGATTGCATGTGAATTTGAGTGTTGCTGCTAATGAGAAACTTAAATTGTATGAATGTTCATCAGTACTTGTTTGGAATATCCGAGAATCACATTCAGATCACGATTGTGGAAAATCACATTTGTGACGCTTGTGTTACGTTCTGCTCCACAGCTGCAGACAACCTCCCACTTCATGAAAGACCTGGGTCTGGACAGCCTGGACCAGGTGGAGATCATCATGGCCATGGAGGATGAGTTTGGTGAGTGTCTGTCGGCATGCCAGCTTGTACTTTTAGCTGCTTGTCTGTCAGGGGTGCACAGTATTACACATTTAGAGTTCAGCCATCAGACCAGCAAAGAAGAAATCTTAGATTTGGAGAAGAGTGATGCTCAAATGGATCGGATTTCTTGCAGTCCTCTTGTGGTGTAATGGATCTTAAGTAGAAAAAATTGTAATTTGAAAGGATGCTGCAAGGACGTGGCTATCTGTCACTACCTATTAATGTCACTCATCAGCACAGTGGAGTGTCTGATTTTTTTGAGGGATGGGAGCAAGTGAAGAGCAGATGGTTGAGTGAGGGTTAGGGTGAGAGAGCAGCAGCAGCTCTCAGAGCTGAGAGGAAAGCGTGTGGGGGGAAAAGATGAGAAATGTAATAAGGAGATTTTATGGTGTAAATTGAGTTTGTAGGTTATAATGTTTCAGGAACTAGAGTGTGTTGAGAGTGCAGACCAGTGTATTTCTGTGTGTGTGTGTGTGTGTGTGTGTGTGTGTGTGTGTGTGTGTGTGTGTGTGTGTGTGTGTGTGCGCGCGCGCGCACATGCTGATACTGTGTTATCAGCCCATTGATGTATAATAACAATTATTTTACTTGATCAATTTGAAGGGACATATTTCTGTGATCTCTGTTATGAATAAATTATTTTTAGTTTTTTTTTTTTTGATGAGAACACTTAATCCTTAAGTTTATCTGATAAATGAGGAATCACCAAATCTGGAGATATGTGGTGTTCATGTGACCAGGTGGAGCAGTGGTGATGACCTCTGTGGTGTCTTCGAGTGTAACTTTCGGCTGATCACGTGATCTTCTACTGTGTGTTTTTGTGCAGGCTTTGAGATCCCTGACGCAGAAGCAGAGAAGCTGATGAGTCCTGACGAGATTGTACAGTATATCGCAGACAAGAAGGACGTTTATGAATAATCTGTTCTACAGCTC
The DNA here is from genome assembly GCA_037975065.1 of Chaetodon trifasciatus. Taxonomy (NCBI): domain Eukaryota; kingdom Metazoa; phylum Chordata; class Actinopteri; order Chaetodontiformes; family Chaetodontidae; genus Chaetodon; species Chaetodon trifasciatus. The sequence continues at coordinate 5,516,599 of JBBMOE010000033.1, forward strand.
ACCACACACGTGAGTCTGTCTGCCATGTTTCTTTCCCATCACCATCTCAATCACACACACACACACGTGTATTCTGTTATGTGTCATCACTCATTGATATTATATGTTTCTTCCAGAGAGGTTGACCCCAGCGTGACCCCACAGGAAGTGCTCGTGAAGCAGATGGACACCAAACCATTTTCCACTTCCTCCCTTCGGCTCTTCTGTCCATAGCGGCATTGTTGGCTGCCGTGTCTTGTGTTTGACTATTTAAGTAAACGTGCTTTGGGAGCTTGGAGATAAAACAAAATATTAAACAAGGTTTCATCACAGGTTTGTCTTCTTCCAGCTCCACCCTGTGGTTCCAATGTATTATTTCTCATGAGTAGATCAATAAAGACACACGGTGTATAATTCTGTGTGCGTCTGCTGTGGTGTTCATTTCCATGTGACCGGAGAGGCGTGTGCGTTGGAGGTACTTCATACCAGTACTTCATCTCAGTACTCCACTTTCTGACAGCTGTAGTTACAAGTTACTTTTCAGTTTAACAAGTTAAGATCTCAGGAATTTTTCATCTTTTCTAGAAAGCTTGTCAAATGGCTGTCGATGCTCTACACAGTAAAACATGACGATGCTTAATCCAAAATATATCTGTAGCTTTGATACAACCAGAAGCTTTAACATGTTTTAAAAATCAAAGTTGACCAATTGATCTTTCGCTCCGAGCTAAAAACATGGGAAGTTCAGATGGCAGTGAATAACGTAAGGAAGAAAAAGAAGGAAAGAATTTTTTAAATAGAAATTAGAGGATTTAAATTGTTGTTACAGATTTAGCTTTTTTTTTTCTTTTTTTTTTTTTTTAACAATAAACAGATGAGGAGAAAGAAAGACTCCTGGAGGCAACCACTAAGTCACTGTTAGTCTTTTATTGAGGGTTGTACCCAAGTTTTACAGCTTTGTATGACGGCTGCAGGAGCCAGAGGGTTACAAACAGTAATCAGTATACGAGTACAGCCAACAGAAGACCTACTACCTACTACTCTACACCTTAGTACAGATTCTCTTAAGAGCACTAAAATCCAGAAAAATAAGAGGAAAAAAAAATACAGAACAAACCAAGCAACAAAGGAAGGAGAATAAAAAGATTAAATGAAACCAAACGAATAGACAGCATCAGAGGAGACATTCATTTAGAGCACACTGGAGTTGGTTTTCTATACCTTGTAATATCAGGCGACTTCGTTTTTGTCAATTTTTATACCCATACAAATAAAGATTGTCCTTCAAAAAGTGCAGTTTCCCCCAAAAGTTTAAGATAAAATCCTTTGATGACCCAAGGAAGACATTTGAAAATAAAAAGGTACTTCCTGTTTTGTTTGTCAGAGAGGAAAACTTCCTCTCCTTGATTATAGACACTGTACGTTTATATTCTCATATATATATATATATATATTATAT